>JABUQX010031236.1:0-37183 GCA_015478945.1 Trachelipus rathkii | reverse complement strand
ACTACTCTCATCATTGGTGATGCGTCAAGATGGTCGTTATAGGAGATTACATAGTTGGATTGCGTACGATCACAGGGTAACGTTGATCATCGCTCTGGTTCGCATCTCCAGGAATGAGTATTACTGATCGACTCAAATGAGGAGAGAGGAGCGAAGGGCACTCCCGAGAGATCCCCGCTTTGGATAGAGAGCTGTTACGGAGCGCATTGTATCGTCACGGAGCGTGGGGTGCAGGCCCAACAGGGGCAAGTAGGAACTTTGAGCTCTGCGGCCCGATCGTCGGAGACAAGCCTATCACCGATCGGGGAGTTGGTGCGCTCTGGAACCTATGGCAGTCTAATTGGCAGGTTTCAAGGCGCTTTTGTGGGGACTCGAGACTGGCTATTGTCAGTTGGACAGGCGGCGTGTTGGGTCTGCTTCGGCTCGAGTTCTGAGATAGAGCGCCGAAATGGGGTGTTCTGCGGCCAACATCCCGCGCGGCTGAATTGTCTATTGTTTAGGGGTTTGTTCGCCAAGTCTGAGAGGACGTCAGTTCTCATAGAGTAATCATGATGACACGGTAATATTTATTATATACGGAAGCGCTCGCCTGGCTATTGCCTGTAACGAAGTGAAGAATGAGACGCAAGAGAAGCCCAGACAGGCCACGCGCTAGCATGTTCGCGTGTGATTCAAGGAATCCATTTCAGGCAGGCCCAGTGCATTTTGTATCAGAGATACTCCTGAGAGGAGCACAGCTAGTTCTAGGTTCGGTTCGTTCCTGCATTTCAGCTTTTATGTCCTCTCGTGAGGAAATGCGGCTTCAATACGGGTTAGGTTGCACGAAAAGTCAGGACACTAGACCCCCGTTAAGTGGGCCCGGAGATGGGCTAGGTAGCGGTCGTGAACGTTTGCGACATTCGATAGAGTGTGGCATTGTTTCGAAGAGCTGTCCAGTTGCTTCTCTATATCCTTTCCCTAGATGCGAAGTTTCGGCATGGTGCAGCATCTGTCGGAGCATCATAAACAGACATTTATGCCCTCCCCGTAGAATCCCTCTCCCTCGTAGTAGCTAATCGGTAGTTGAATGTGTTGGTAGCCTGGCATGTGACTTGGCTGTTGCGATACGATTCCTCCTGCACCCCAGATGAGGAGGATCTCGTCGTAAGATCTCTCTTGCCACCACACAGCTCCAGTGGACATTTGCCTCGCATCGCAGCATCGCGTACTATACGCTTGCACGAATCGCACTCACTGGAACCGGGTACCATACCGCGCGTAAATGGTCTTAACTGGTCTCTCAGACAGTAATTCTCATACAGGCCGGGATGAAGTTAAGCGAGCTTGTGCCTTAGGGCTTTTCTCTCTTTGTTTATCATTACATAAGTCAGAGAGCGTGGTGAGCTAGCAAGTGCGAGCTCCCTCGCACTGTTGTCGGTGGGCTGCTCGGTGTGAGGTCATCGAAACATACGCCGTAAACATATGGCCAGGCGGGGTTTTACATTAGGGATTTGCTGGAAGTTGCATCTACTTATTGAGAGAGTGCGTCTTATACACCGTCTCAGCTATCAGGGTCGTTAGAAACATACTTATTCATGGATAAAAGGTATTTCTTAGTATGAGTAGATCAATGGTCCGCCCCACAATGTATGCGTCTCATGCAGTAAGCTCCCCCTATGGTGTTAAAGTCCTGCAGTAGAATAATGATGGATGAGCCTCCTAAGTTTCTCGGAAAGTGATTTTAAAAAGTGTATAAATATCTAAGTGTGTAGCATCTGTTTGTGATTCGGTGTAGGTCTGGTTATAGATATGATCTGTTGGGATTCTCTAATAAATAGTTCCGTTAGAGGTGTGCATGTCAGGCTGCACGAGATAATGGACATTGCTCTTATAATCAAATGGTTTCATCGATATTTTAGGTTCTCGCAAAATGTATAGACAGTAAGCCCAGCGGTGAGTCTGTAAAAGCTGCCTCTGCGTTATTCCTCGTTAATGCTGAATCCTCCGGCAGGTATAGTTCCCGGGATGTGATATGCTTCACCACCTGTACTCAGCTTCCCGCGCCCTGCTCGTCCAGGAAGGGACGCGTAGGACTTCGGGTTTGGCCGTATCCCCCGCGATTGTCAATGTTGTCGAGGAGTTCTTCCCTCGTTGCCCGCGGGTGCGTTTGGCGGCGGGTCGAGGCATCCTGTACGAACTGGTTGAGCCGTAAGAATTTATATGCCGATCTATGCTGGCAGGATAAGGAGGATCTCCGCATTTGATAAGACATCGCGGCGTGAACGGCGCTAGATGCGAACAGGGCGCATTGAAAACTGGTTGTAGCATTCATGGAGTCCGACTCCGCTGTGGATCTGTAATGATTCTCTTGTGTCCGGAAAGACGTGGAGTGCAGGTTTCCAGTGCATCTTGGGTGTCAAAGCCTATCCTCCCAGGTAGCATGGGGGGACTCTCGATGTCGCTCGAGGCTAGTGAGCCTCCATGTATAGGATTCTGGCTCCGATTGCCTACCGGTCGGAAGACTATGCCCAGTTCCGTGCGTCGCGGTTTGTGTGGCTTGGTACAATCGCAGGCGTAATGCCTCCAGTGCTTGGGCTCTAGTAAGAGTGGAACCAACTCCCAGTATAAACGGCGAGGTCTATGCGTAAAGATGGTTCAGGCTCCTTAAGCTCTACCGAGTGTACAAATGAGTCATCCAGATGGATATAGTCGATTGGAGTTCGCATCGTTGGTCGGAGAAGCTATGGGACGGAGTTAATATGCCGTTTCATACCTACTCACCACGGCCACTTCATGTCCAGTGGCTTATGTTGGGTGAGTCTTAAAGATATAATATCTATTATATTATATTATAATATATATATATTATACTCACCTATAGTTAATATATATATAATATCTTAATATGTATATTATATGTTATATTATATAATTAATATTATATATTAATATATATGGAATATATATATATATATAATTAATGATAATAGAATATATCCCGAACGAATATATATTAATTCGTCTCTTTTTTTCATTGATAAATGTTTTTAAAATATTTGATTTCAATAATATAATTCTAGTTAATATTATATTATCATTAATCGGCACCATGAAACATTATAAAAAAAATAATTTTAAGCAGATAGATCTTCCACAAATATGGCATAAAAAATAAATTCGTTATATTTACTAATTATATATATATTTTCATTAAATTTTATAATCAGAGGACCTTTCTAATCTACTAATTTATTAAATCATATAAATTAATTTATACAATTATTTTAGAATTATGTGAGATCTTCCAGGCATCTACTGTCTAACTCTGATAATGAATCAAGGTCTTCACAAAAATAGAATATTTATAAAATTATTATAATTATTAATATCCTAAAAATTAACAATAGTTACATATTTTCTTCCACTCTCAAGAACTGGATAATTTTTTGATCAAGTATTTCAAGAAAGACCTTGTCTCGGCACCCATTTAGCAAAAGTATCTCAAAATTTATTCACAATCTCAAACCTTCATTTCCCTCTCAATTTGGGAAAGTGATAAGGATAAGAATGATGGGGGACTACCCTCTATCCTTATTACATTGAGTTAGAAGTTTATATTCCTCAATACACAATATTTTATTATTGATTATTATGACAAAAGAATCCGATTTTCCATTATGTTGGCAGGATAACATGAACTAAGTGGAAAAATTTACAATAAATTTATTTCCCTTCTAGTTTAAAAATGAATACAAATGATAAGATTAAAATATGAAACTCACATTATTAGCCGAATAAAAAAAACAAAATACAATTATGCTCCTGAAGATGGATGTCCTTACTTTATGATGACGAGTTGCGGCAACAATTACTCTAATCCTTATCTCAAATTTTAAAAATTTAGGAATTTTATATATAGTTTTATTTCACGTCACTTATTTATGAAAAACAAATTCAAGATTTTAATTTTATGAATTGTTTGAAAATACTACCTAAAAAAACTGGCTTATGTTCTACTCTTCAAATTAGAAGTTAAGCCTCCCAACGTCGGGGAAAAGGCAAAACAATTCAGATGCTGATGCTATTATAACTTTCTGTATGAAGTTAGTCAAGTTTGTAAGTGGTGTTATGTGTGGGGGGGTATACCTAATGTTCCCTTGCTCCCCCTATTTTGTTCCTCGTTGTTGTTCTAGATCAGTACAAGAAGTTTGGTTCGAACTCTCTTTTTTTTTTTTTTTTATTTTTTTTTGTTTTTTTTTTTATTTTTTTTTCTTTTTTGTTAATATAAATGGGTATGCTTAGCAGGTCAATTTAAATTATTATCTTTTTTTTTTGGGGAATATGTTAATGGGGGGGGGTAAACGACTTCTATGTTTTCTTTTGTATAAAAAAGAAACTTCTACACGTTACAAGAATATGCTATTCATAGTTATTATTATATATATACCACGTAACGCTTTCTTTACCTTTCTTTAACACTAAGTTATATATATTATGCAGTTTCTTTCACTTGTGTTATAGATTATAAATACTTTGACACACATTTCATAATTATCACCGTCGTTTATTTATTTGCAAATTATTATTCATATTTATCTGGCCCTGTTTTAATCAAAAGGTATGGTTAGTGTCTGAGTCGATGCGGTTCTGGTTGGTAACGAGACAAATGTACTCGCGATATGATTTGAGGTCATATAATTAATTTAATATCATAGATAATTAAATATCCCTCAACCCGGATAAATTTAATATGATGGAGCAGTAGCCGAAAAATATTTAATGTTCATTTTTATTAAATATTCTATTCTTGATTGTTTATAAATTTAGGTTTTAATGTTAAATGAATTTTATTTGTTATAATAAAAGAGTAAATTTGCTACTGTGTAACACTTTTCGTGTAGTACTCGATATATCCAAAACTATTATAATTTATTAGAACGATTCGCACAGGGGCGAGATCTATAATGCCTCGATGTACTGTGTGCTATATTCAAGGTTCACCATTCTCTCTAGCTTCTAAATTATATTTCTTATTATTTCACTGTATGATCGTAACATAGCGTATCAGATAACTACACTTACAAGAACTAGTTATAAGTGAACATTATGTTATAATAAGTAACACCTTCAATGTTAAATATAGAAAATAATTATATTTTAGCGTAGCCAGGGTCCAGCCTTGAACACTTATTTGACGGCCCTGATAGTTTCTTGGCCTAACTGCCTTCCTTTTCTTTTGATCTCAATTGAACCGCGGTAGAAACAAGATGTTTTCTATTGGCTGTTTAAATTGACCAATAACATAAAAAAGAACAAATAAGAGTCTATTGTGTGATCATTATAAAGATGTATAGCAATTTTACCGTTACATAATAAACACAAAGACATAACTGTCCGAGATGCTTTGTTTCTATTCTTATATAATAGCTTTTGCAACTCAAATGAGTTCTAGCTACAATTTACAATAAAGATTATCAAAAGCTTATTATTTTATATATTAGCTAGACTTAAGTTAAGTATATAGTTATAGAATATTATAATAATATATATAATAGTACTTAATGTATTATGAGTCTTTATTTATTAATATTAAATATATATAATATAGTGTATTATAGATATAATAATATATAATATACTATTATTAGTAGTAATATTATTATATATTATATATATATTTATAATATTATATAATATAATAAATATAATATATATACTATATATATATATATGATATTAATAAAAAATATATATATAAATTATAAACATATTATATATTATAATAATATATTATAGTTCGTACTATAAATATTAATATATATATATATTATATAATAGATCTTTTCTTTATCTATTAGTATATACATTATATATATATATAGATATATATAATAAATATATATATATAATATATATTAGTATAACCATATGGTATATATAATATATATAAGGTAATTAATATATATAAATATATATATTATAGTTATATAATGTTATTTATAATATTATATTATAATAATTTATCATTTTGTATTATATAGTTATATATAAATATAATAATTTATATTATAATATTTATAATTTAAATACTAATATTAATAACTATATTATTATATATACATAATTAGTATATTATTATATATTATTATAATTATTTATATATAAAATTATATATTATATAATATATTGTATATGATAATATAATACAATTATATATTATATATTCTATCCTAAATTGAATATAATATAATAATACGTTTTGATATAGTACTATAATATAAGTATATAGTATATATGAGTGTGAATAATTACTGTATTTATAGTATAGTAAATATATTTTAAGTTACTCTTACTGTTGTTAAATGTTATGAACTATGGTTAATGTAAGATCTTATTAATTCTTGAAGTTATTATAGGTGTAGTCAGTGTAATGTACTAGTTCAAGGGACAATAAGTATTATGAAAAACTCAAAGGAATTAAAAGGCAGTATATTTATATTCATTAGTTTCAGTTTGATGCTAATGTTAGCAAATTTTTAAAGTGATGGTAACTTGCTACTGATCAACATATATATTGAATTGATCTTCTGTATAAAATGAAACCTTAGAATTTTATGTAATATTTAAATGGATATTTAAATCACGCTGAAACAATAGGACTAATAGAAATAATATGATCAATAGATCAAAAGGTGAAATTGGAAGGAGGGGTGGTGGATGGTAAAGGTGGGATACTGGTGGTAATGAGTTTTACCTTAAATGATATATTAACTACTGATGTTTGCTTTAGGGTATGTAAAAACGATTTTAATTTTAGTAAAATATGACCTAGAATCAATAGATGAGATAGAAACATATAGATCATCGACTGGAACAGGAGTGTGTGAATTAAGGTTGTGTTGATTTAAACTAAGATTACTGCATTATGCTTTAGAAGGTATTATTAAACAGGACAATTTTAGTTAAATAAAATGTTTAATAGATCAATTAGATCAATAGATCAATAATCAAAAACGACTAGACGGAGTGGTGCGTTTGGATGAGTGTGGTTGATTTACTAATAATTAACATGATAACTAGCTTTAAGGGTTAGTAAAACTATGCTACAATTTTTAGTAAAATAATTAATATTTTGAATCATATAAGGATTCAAAGATACAAATAATCATGGAAGGGTTGAGGGAGGGCTAAGTTGGTTATTATCTGATTACTGAATTTTACTGCTTCAATTACAGTAAAAATGCAATTTTTAGTAAAAAAATATGACTTGTGAATCAGATAGATTATATAGATCAAATAGTCATCTAATTGATCACTAGATTCAATTAGATCAATAGTAATTTTTTTAATCCCCACCGGAGAAAAAAGGGCTAAGAGGTAGGGCAGTATAAATTATTTATCTGAATTTATGATTTACTGCTTAAGGTATTTTTAAAAACGTAACAATTTTAAAGTTAATAAACAAAAAATAAGATTATAAGTAAAATTATATTATTATTTATTATTCATTATAGAATTTATTTATTATTCATTTTCTAATGGTTCTGAAACCAAATTAATTACGAAATCTACAGAGACCCTTATATATCATATATAAGATCACCAACATTGTTTGTTATTACGTGATGTTTAAATACATCGAGCACACTCGCAGCGTGTTCATAGCATCGGTTGTCCGAGTCAACTCCTCAGATTCCAATTACCAACTCTTGATAATAAAGAATTCAACTTCTGAACCTCTCAAATAAATATTTCAAAGCCTTCTTACGAACACTTCGATGCTTTTAAGTTCACCATCGTACATCCCCTCCAAATTATGTAAACCCAATACGATTAATTCTAACCCTATGTAGATTATATATGCCGAGCACAATGGCTTAAAGTCAGGAGCCCGAGAGCCTAAAAAATCAACAATAATAAATTATATAATAATAATCAATAATATATTGAATAATAATAATAATCAATTAATAATAATAATAATAAAGTAAATACATAATAATAATAATAATAATAATAATAATGTAATAATAATAATTAATAATAATAAAAAATTAATAATAATAATAATAATAATAAAAATAAATAATAATATTGAAATAACTCAGAGAGGGCTGAGCCAAGCTAGTCGTTCGCGCTTGCAGAAGCGGAGTCGGTGTCGGAGCCGGAATCGAGGCTAGAGTCGGAGCCTGAGTCGGAGTTGGAACTGGAGGCGGATTCGTGATGATTATAAAAATAAAACGTATTCCTTTACAGGAATCGTTTCGACTCAGAATCGTATTCCCTTTCGGAAACTAATAATAATAATTAATAATTAATATAAATAAAATAATAATAATCAATAATAAAATAATAATAATAATATATGAATAATAATAATAATAATTAATTAAGAAATAATGAATAATAATAAGTAAATAATAATAATAATAATAATAATAATAATAATAATAATAATAATAATAATAATAATAATAATAATAATAATAATAATAATAATAATAATATAATAATATAATAATAATATATAATAATATTAATAATAATTAATAATAATAATAATAATAATAATAATGTGTGTGTGTGCGCACGCGCGCGCTCTCACGCACTCACGATTGTTCAAACTCGGTAGGCCTAATTTTTCACCAACGCCGGATGAGCTAGGGACAACAATGCGTGAAACTCATTATTGAGCTACGTTGTTTTGGGGGTAGAGTATCCCCCTATTATACATTCCATAGCGGACTTGAAAAAACTCAGTCGTGTATCGAGATTAATACCTCAATAGATTATATTCCAAGTTTCAGACCGATAGCTCTTGTACTTTTTGAGATATCGCTGGTATAGCTCAAAACCTAGCAGAACTACTTATAAATATAAATATATATAAATATATATATATTAAATATAATATTATATATTATTAAATAATATATAATTATATATATATATATATAATAATATATATTATATTAATATATATATATAATTATATATATATATATATAATATATATATATATATACCTATATATTTTACAATTATCATCACCACTCACACGGGGGGGGGGGGTAGACTGGGGGGAAGGGGGGGGGGGCGGCGGGGGGAGGGAGGAAAGGATCGCAGCCAGCCGCGACACGGGCGCGTAGCCCTATTCAATTGGGAGGGGGAGTTACAATGCCTCAGAAGAACTCACCAACTAAGACGTAATAAATTATGCAGATGAGCAAAGACACAAGTTTGAAGTTGAGGGAGATTAAATTACTAGCAGGAAAACACATTAAGATGGTATAAGAGTTAATTCCAGCAGAACGAGATGTGTGGCAGGATTAAGAAGTGAAGCAACCGCAGTGAACTTAGCCTGGAGTTAACCATATAATCCACACAAAATCTCATGCGCAGACCCAATTCACCTCCTTGTGCTATGCTCGGCGTCGTTATAAGGTGGTGTGTACACGAGTGACAAAGTCCCTCGAGCACCTGCCGCTGCGAGGTACCTGTATAGAAAGAGATAAAGAGCTACCAACATTCGCAGACGCAAAGATTAGAGGGTCAAGATGAAAGCGGAAAGCTTACGGATAAGTTTATAAGGTATTGGCCGTTAATTCGATCCTGTCCAAAAGTCGGGTGAAACCAGAGCCCCCTCCCCCAGACATGAGAGCAGCTACTCCATAACATAGGCAGATTGAGGCCCTTGATATAGCCTGAGTAACTGAGAAGAGGATGAATATAAAAGTTTCGCAAGTCTCTAAACAGTAATTTTCTCCAGTTTTCTTTGAAACCGTACCCTAGCTAAAATGTTTGTGCCATGTGAGGTTTCCAAGACATTTTTTTGTTTATGTTAAGTCCTAAGATGATTATATTGTCATAAACAGGAGAGACGGAGGAACCGTTGAAAGAGTAAATAGGATAAGTTTGGAAGGTGTTTAGAGAGTCGGGTAAGATTTGTAGGAAGTTTGTAGTTTTTTAAAGAATTGAATTTCACAAGGTTGAGACGACCCCACACGACCAATTCTTATCCAGGACCAACGAGAATTGAATCCGGAAAGATTAAAGATGAGGAGGATTTATTCTAAAAAGTAATTAAGAAGGAGAAGAATGAATGAGTTGAAGAATGAAGGTTCGAGTGTCATCCGGCATAAAAAGAGTGGATAGAGTTAGATGTGCATGGTATAGAATATCATTTAATGAAATAGTAAGAATTAAAGTAGAGAGAAAGGACAGAACCCTTGAGAACACACAAATTGACAGAAAAAGAAGAGAATACGCCACGTCTAAACAACTCAGCCGATTATTTGAGCGATATTTGAGAGAAAATAGGACATAAAAGTAAGCAAAAGAGAAGGAGGAATCCCCCAATGGAAGGGAGCTTGGAGAGCAGTGACAAATGCAGTGACCATACCCGGTCAAATGCTTTGGATATGTCTAGCGTCACTACACAAGTCTCCCCATAGTTCCTAAGGGCGTAAAACCATAAATAGGATCTAGAAATAGTGTAAAAGTATCTATCACCAGTAGACCTCAAGCGCCGGAAGCCATACTTGGTTGAATCGGAAAGAAGTGAATTTGATTCCAATTGATCTAAGAAATGAGAGTTGGAAGGGTTTCAAAAGATTATAGGTAAAATACAAGTGAGAGCTATAGTGTCGATAGTTTTGAAGGATCAGACGGCTATCTTTTTTAGGAACTGGCTGGACATGTGCGTGCTCACAACACTGAGGGAAAGTGTAGTGTTGAGGACATAGAGAATATTAGATTGAACGAGGGGAAGGAAGTCAAGTACGGTAAAGCCACTCACTCAATTAAAATCTGGAGGAATGCCATCCGGGTCCACCCGCTTTCCTAACGTTTCATAGATTCAGGAGTCCCAATGCACTCCGTATTCATTAGTAATTTCATCAGCAAGGCTATAGCGACACCGAGAGAAGGAGGCACGGAAGAGGTAAGTTGCCATGAATCATCCAGGAGTTAAACGTTAGAGGTGAAATAGGAGGGCGAAAGAATTGGCCTTTTCAGTTGGAGTAATTAAGTACAACAGATCAGAGCGAATACGAATAAGAGGAGGAAAAGGCAGATAAAAATTTAAGAAGTTGTTTTAGAGAGTTTTGGCAGTAGCCAGACAATGATTTGTCAGTAGGGAGAACCAAGGACGGTTAGCGCCTTTCGTATTTAAGATGAAAAATGTCCTTGCTTGCTCGCGAAGAGTTAATCCCTGCAAAACGATTTCTAGCTGAATGAAAATTAGCAAAGGTGATAGGAGAAGAGAACGAGAATTTGTCCACTCCCGATACTCACTGTCTACTAGCCTTGAATGTCTAGATTAAACATTTACGATTGAACTATGACTTTTAAGAAACTAAGTATTTAGTCGAAGAAGGAATGACCTGCTCATCTCGTCAACGATTACAGCTCCCATCTAATCGGCAGAAGAAGCTGAATCGTCACCAGAGTCAAAGCAGTCATCCAATGTATAGTTAGGCGTAGAAGCGCCGATTAAAGTCCATGTAAAATTAACGCTAGGAGAGGGATAGAGCTGTTGGTAGAGAAAGTAATTTAAATATTAAAGAGTATTATAAAGGTTGTTATTAAGTCATGATTACAAATAGGGGCGAAGGTGGTGTATTTATAGAGAGAAGGATAGTGGTGAAACACTAGGTCATAGTGTGTGTGTTCAAAAATTGGTTCGGACGATCCGGTGAATGGTGAGGGTTCTTTAATTGAAGTTGCTCACAGATCGTTGATGAATGTTACCTAAATGATTCTGAGACCTCCTCCCACCTAAATCAGTATGATGAGAACCCCAACCATTTCAGTTGTTTGGGGTTCTCTTACTATTTAGGGTGGGGAGGAGGTCCGAATCATTAGATTATATTCTCAACGATCTGGAGCAACAATAATTAAAGAACTCCTCTGACAACATCGGAATCTGTCTCCAACAATTTGAGACACAGACCTTGACCTAAATGATTCACACCAAACTATAATCCTTCTCTCTATAAATACACAACCTTTTCGCCTCCTATTTGTAAAGGAAAAACCTTTATCTCTTAATAAATATATTTATCTTCTACTTCATTCTATTATTTAGGTATTTCTTGCACTTTAAAATCGTGGCTTCTACGTCTAACTTATAATTGGAAAGACTGCTTTGACTCTGGTGACGCTTCAGCTTCTACCAATAAATGTGGTGGGAGCTTGTAATCGTTGACGGTGAATGAGCAGGTTTCATTCCTTCTTCGACTATTAATCTTTCTGTTCCTCAGAATCCATGAATTAATCGAATGTAAATGTCTCTAAGCAACCATTTCAGTTGAACTAGAGACACGCTGAGGTATCGGGAGTGGACAAATTAATCGTTCTCCTATTCACCTTCTGCTAATTTCTTCAGCTAGTAAAAAATTCGTTGCATGGGATATCTCTATCGTACGAAGCAAAGCGGACTTTCATCATAACGGAAAGTGCGCTATACCTCCTTGGTTTCTAAACCTATCTGACATTAATCTTTCTTTGTGCCTCTTGCAAAACATCTCTAACAACTTCTGTAAATCTTAATTATGTGCCTTTCCTCCTCTTATTCGGTTCTGATGCGTTTCTGTTGTTTGCTAATTCCTCAACAACTGTAAAAGGCTCAATCTCATTCAGGCCTCCTATTTCCCTCTAACGCAACCCTGGATGCCGACGATTCTGGCATTCCTCTGATTCCTCCTCTTTCTCTCTCCCAGGTGTCTATGTCCTAATTTGCCTGTGTTAATTACAATATTGATCGGGTTGTATTGGGCTCTCTGAAATCTATTGAACGTGTAGGTAAAGGGGTGGGGGCCCGGTATGATCCTCCCAGATGTTTTGAGTGAGTGGGGTCTTCCTACTGACCCTTCCCCTCGTTCAACAATATTCTCTAGCATACTCAAACACTAAACATCTTAATCCCTCAGTGTTGTGAGCACGCACATTGTTCCCAGCCAGTTTCCTAAAAAAGTATAAGCCGCTCTGATCCTTCAAACTTTCGCCCTATAGCTCTACACTTGTATTCTATCTGAGATCTTTGAAATTCTTCTCAATACTCTTCAATTTCTTAGATCATTAATGGAGGAAGATTCTCTTCTTTCCGTTCACCAGTATGGGTCTTCGGTTCGCTGAGGGTCATCTACTGTTGATTGATTTATGATATTTCCTATCTAACCTATTTTTATGTGTTTTCCGCCTTAGTAAAAACTTATGGGAGACTTGTTTGTAGTGACGCTTGACATGATCCAAAAGCATTTGGACGGATATGTATATGCACTTGCATGTCACTGCTCTCCAAGCTCCCTTTCCTTTGGGTTCCTCCTTCTCTTTTGTCTTACTATGTTCGTAGTTTTCTAACTCAAATCGGTCTCTAATATCGGCTGTTGGTTGACGTGCGCGCCTATTCTTCTTCTTTAATACTGATTCAATTTGTAATAGGTGTTCCTCAGGTTTCTGTCTTATCCCACTTTATTCTTTTACTTTTCATTATAATGATCTCTTACCTGCACGATCTAACTCGTATCTCACTCTAGCCGATGACTTCGAAACCTTTCATTCTTCAACTCATTCAATTCTTCTCTACTTTCTTTACTTTGAAATAATCTAGCATTCTTATCATTTCCGATTCATTTCTCAGTTGGTCTGGATAGGGAATTTCCGGTGGAGGTCGTCATACAACCTTGTTGATAATTTCAATTCTTTTTAATAATATAGCTCATTGTCTACAAATCTCCCTCTCTACAACACCTTCATAACTTTCCTATCTCTTTAGACGACTGGTTCTCTCGTCTTTCCTGTTGACCATTTCAAAAATATGAAACAATAATAATAACTGTAAAATTAAAAACATAAAATAAAATGTCTTGATAACCTCAACATCACAACATTTTAGCCTAGGGCTAAGGTTTCAAAGAAACTAGGGAATTTCTGTTTAGAAGATGCGTAGAACTTTTTTCCCTCTTCCTAACCAGTTTACTCCTTATGCTATACAAGGGCCTCATGTCTGCCTTTATATGGAGTACTGTTCATATCTGGGGGTGGGAGCTCTGGTTTCATCCCGACTGTTTTGGTACAGGATCGATATTAAACGGCCAATAATACTGAATATAAACAATAGTTTTCCGTACCTTTCCGCTCACTTTGACCCTTCTATCTTTGGCGTCGCGACTAGTTGGTGCCTATCTCTTTAAATCTAATTATGGTACCGCAGCGATCAGGTGCTCGAGGAACTTGTCACTCGAACGTACCACCAACCCTTAGCACGCCCTACGTAGCACAGAGTGGTGTTAAGTCTGCGCATGAGTTTGGTGTGGATAAATTGCGTAACTCCAGGCTAGTTCACTGCGGTGCTCCTTCTTTCCTGCCACCTCTGTTCTGTGGAATTCTCAGTCCCATCTTAATGTGTTTTCCTGCTGATATTTAATCTCGTCCTCACTTCAAAATGCTTGTGTCTTGCTTCTGCTATATTTCGTTAGTTGGTGAGTCTTCTGAGGCATTGTAACACCCCCTCCTTGAATAGGGCTACCCCCGTGAGGCACTTAAATTAATTGTTAAAATCATATAATATATATATTATATATAATATATTAATAAATATATATAATAAAAATATTAGTTTATAGATATATTATATATATAATTATAATATATTATATATATATAATTATATATAAATTACTATATTATATATATATTATTATATATAATATATATATATATTATTATATATATAAGTAGTTGTATTGTTTTGTTCTATTATCATCTTCAAATAAAGTATCAAAGAGCTATCGGTCTAAATTCTTGGAATATTAATCTTATGAAGGTATTTAATCTCGATTACCGATCGAGTTTCAAGCGCTAGGATGTATATAGTGGAAGGTACCACCCCCAACAGCGAGCTCAAATAAATGGTTTACGCCCTAAATAGTTCTATGCTTCGAGCGTGTTAAATTCGGTCCCATCATTTTTGAACAATTCGTAGATGTGCTGATAGCGCGCGCTTGCGCACCACCACACTTTATATTATTATTATATAAAATTAATATTATTATTATTATTATTATTATTAATTATTAATTATTAAATTATTATTATATATTATATTATTAATTATTATTATTATACTTATTATTATTATTATAATATATATTAATTTATAATAATTATATTATATTTATTATTATATTATAAATTATTATTATATATATATTATATATTATTATATATTATACTATTATATATTGATTTATTTATTTATTATTTCCGAAGGGTAATTCGATTCTGAGTCGAAAAAGAAATGCTGTAACCGGTAGGTTTTTTTACAGCTCCGGCTCCAGTTCCAACTCCGACTCAGGCTCCGAACCATCCTTGATTCAACCCTTATATTTGACCGATATAGGCAGAGGCGTCTAAAAGACCCAGGCATACCGGAAACATTTAAAATTAAGATCCTTATTATTATTATTATTATTAATGAGAGAAGTATTTTTTTTTTTCTGAAATGTTTAATTATTTTATTTCAATTTATATTAGTTGTAAAATTAAAATTATTATTAATTACTTGAGTATTGATAATTTTAATAGTATTATAATTATTATTATTATTGTTTCTAAATTTTTATTATTATTTTCAAAATTATGTAAATCTTTCATATAAAAAATTAAGTATACTTAAAATAATGTACTCATAAATTGGAGTTAGAAGTTTATTCATAGGAATGATCTTTACTGATAGAAAAACGGATATCCAACATTCTACTATATAATAAAAGTAAGTGTTCGTTAGAAGGCTGAAATTATTTTTGAGAGGATTCAAGAGTTGTTAATGTCTATTAAAGAGGTTGGAAATATTGGAATACTGAGGGAGTTTGACACCGGCACCGGTGCTAGAATCCGCTGCAGGTGCCGAGTTTAAAAAATCCGATATAACTAACAATGTTGGGTTTCTTTATTAATGGATATAGTGGTCTGTTTAGATTTAAAACGAAAATATATGGGTTCATGAACCATTAAGAAAAATAAAGAATATATTGACTGAAAATCATATTCTGGTATAAATAATATAAAAAAATTTCTTATTCTTTTTTGTTTTATAAGACATTACATATATTTACGTTTTTAAATACGCTTATAAAGCAGTGAAATCAGTAAATCAGTAAATCAAACGCCCTCCATCGCCCCTTTCGTGATCTATTGATCTAGTTTGATTCTAGTGAGTCAATTGATCTATCATCTAATTTAAGATACATCTATTCGATTCAAGTCATATTTTTTTACTAAAAATTGGCCACATTTTGCATACCCCTAAAAGCAGTAAATAGTAAATCAGTAATCAAACAGCCCTCCTCACCCTTCCATGATTTATTTGATCTATTGATTCTATTTGATTCAAACAAAAATTTTTTACTAAAAATTGTCATGATTTTGAACAGAACCCTAAAAGCAGTTAATCAGTTAAATTAGTTAAATCAAAACCACCATCCAACCACCCTCTCTGTCTAGTTCGTGATCTACTGATCTAATTGAATCTATTGATTCAAAGTCAAATTTTTTTACCTAAAATTGTCCTGTTTTAATACCCTTAAAGCAGTAAATCAGTAAATCATTATATCAAACCACCCACCATACCCTCTCCATCCCAGTCTGATTCTATTGTTTCTATTCATTTCATTGATTCAAGTCATAATTTTTTTAACTAAAATTCCAAAACGTGTAATGTTACATGACCTAAAGCCAGTTTAAATCAGTAATCATTGTAAATCAATACTCCCTATAAATCCCCGACCACCATCTCCACCATCCCTCCTGTCCTATCCTTTGATCTAATTGATTCTATTAATCTATTTTATCTATTGTTTTTCAGGGTCAAGAGCATTTCGAGGTATCACTATGTTATATTAAAATAACATAAAACCAAGTTCTTTAAGTATACAAAGATCAATCAATAAGGTTGAACGTAGCAATAGTACCACATATAATAAAAGACTAACATAGCATCAAACTTGAACTTAAGAATATTAACCTCATGCAACGACATTACCTGACACACCTTAAACAAGAATAATAAGTTAACATTAACCATAGTTTCCATTAACAATAACAACAGTAAAAAGTAACTAACCATAGTATACAAAAAACGTAACTTATTTCACACCTTGCCAAACGTATCTCTCTAGCATAACAATGTTAATTTTACATAGGAGTACCGGGTATTCAACATTTACTAATAACCTTGTCTAATATCATACAGTAGCAGCGGAAAGTAATGTCTAATCGTAACAAACAATTAGTTTTGCACATTAATAAAGCCAACATAGCATAACTAAAAGCTAAAAAATTTAATAATTAATCAAACGAAAACCTTGACACATCGTAAAGCGTAAGAATAAAAAAAGCTTACTAACATTAACAAATGGTCCTAAATTTATATCAACAGTAATTAAGTAACTTACAAGACTATACAAAAAACATAAATACCATTCATTTACTTTATCAAAACATATCCCAACATACAATGTTAATTTTACTAATATATAGAAATATAATATTACCAAAATTTTATCATAACTCATACCTAACCATCATAATATCCTAATACGGGTAAGACAAACAAAGGTAATAGTTTACACTCGTTAAAAGCTGAACTATGATACTATAACATACTTAACAACACAACAACCAGGACGATATAAACAGCAATCAGTTAATCAATCTTAGTCAATAAAAGCGAACATATGAGGGAAGTAAAATAAGCTTTTAATTTTTTTTGTAAACATAAATTTCATTGAAAAGAGCATTATATAAATAACAATTAAAAAACATATAAATAACATTAAAAACATTATGTTATTTTAAATATATTAATTCATCTAATCAGAGAACATGGATTCAAGTTGGGTAAGTTCTATATATCTCTCTAAAAATTCAACACCCTTTGAAAGGATGTAACTTTAAATGCCTTCAGCAACACTTCTAAACCATTTTTGGCGTATGTCGATTCAGCAGCACTCATTCTCTCATACAAGAGAGAAGTAAACTCATCCAAGCTGATAGTTATTAACGCACTCTTGTATACTGCTTTATACGGGAAACCACATGTTTCGGTGTTAATATCATAGATTACACCATGTGCTATATGTATTAAGTCCTCAATTATGTCAACATTGTTAAGGTGCGATGTTAATTCGTTTTTTATTTTAAGCAATGCTGTAATATTTTCAGATGTTCGAACTGTGAAACCTATACACGTACGAATGAAGGTCACACAATCGATGGGTTTCCAATAGACGCGTACATCAAGGGTTTTAATATCGTCACACGAGAACACAACGTCTATTCTATTAGAACCACTTACGCTGTCTTTCCAGTTAGATATTTCACTACGCGTCGATAGGATAACACACACTTATCCTCTACCCATGCAGCTGCGATGTCGATAATCTTGATGAATCCATCAACACAACTGAATAAGGGTTTATTATTTGATCCTCAGGCTGGAATACAGGCAATGTAGCGATCGCCATTCGGTTTACGATTAAATATAAATGACACATCGTGGGGAATAACGAAACTCCTCTTGAAGATATCAATAACAAGCGTAGAGATGCGGGGAGATGTCATCGTATCAGCACAGCGAAAAAAATATCCTACTGAAGAAAATAGAGTGTTTAAACAAGACTCAAATAGTAATGAGATTCTTTCTTCAACAAATCAGAAGAAAGTAAAAAAGAATACGACGCACGAACGAAAAATATCAGTTCAAAACGGTATATATTCTCGTTAGACAACAACAACAACAATAACAATAAACAGGTTCACTATGGTAATATGCGTATACAAAGGAGACCTATACATCCAAATTGACATGAAATGAACTTAGACAAAAAAAAGGTAGTAATAATAATAATAATAATAATAATAATAATAATAATAATAATAATAATAATAATAATAATAATAATAATAATAATAATAATAATAATAATAATAATAATAATATAATAATGAATAATAATAATAATTAATAATAATAATAATAATAAAAACAATAATAATAATAATAATTAATAATAATAAATAATAATAATAAGAATAATGGTAAAATACAGAAGCATCATAATGTCAATATAAAATAATAATAATAATCAATAATAATAATAATAATAATAATAATAATAATAATTAATAATAATAATAATAATTCTGTTGCATAAACCATTCAATTGCCTACTAACAACGAATATAATGCTAACCTAACAAATTTTTTACATCAACCTCGTAATATTTAACAAAATTTCCTCATAACATCGTCTAAATATCATAATCCCCAGTGAATAATTGCAAACATAACAAAGTTTTAACCAAACATAACATAAAAATAGCGAAAATTTTAGTAACCTTGAACATTAACAATAATAAATTAAGTTCTTTGAATAAAAAATATCACAGAAAAAAAAATAGTTAAACTGATTTTAAAGCAGTAAAATCATGTAAATCAGTTATAAATCAATCCAACCCATCCCTGTAGGTCAGCCTACCCCACCCACCCGCATGTATGATCATCTTGAAAACTATTGATTCAAATCATATCTTTTATAATTTTATGGTATAAACATAAAACATATAAATATATGTTCTTTATATACTGACCTACGATATATATACTACGCATTACTAAAATTTTAGGACATCAATGAAATGCTTAACACTATATATAACTTACTGGTAATCTAAGAATTATAAAACAAATTCCAAATTTTAAGCATACCTAGCGTATGTAAATTAATCCGCTTAACATCCTGTATTAGTTCTCCATTATCATTAAGGTTTAAAGTAGCTAACAGGTCATACCGAGATACTCGAATATTCCCAAAACATTGCCTGCGATATCATACTAAGAGTTAAAGTCCGTCTAATAATTTATTAGCTAAAAATCCTCTTAACAAAGTGGGACCAATCTATTCAAAAGCAACTCAGTCACAGACTATGAATCTGACACTATCTTTTTCAAAAGTGAAATAAAATGTAAAAAACTTGTTTACTTCCCTCGTATAGTTCGCTTTATTGGACATAAAATTGTTAACATGATAAGCTAGATTTTATTCGTCTGGTTGTTGTGTCTTAAGTATGTTATGTTCATAGTTCAGCTTTACTGAGGGTAAAACTTTTACTTTGTTGTCTTGTTACCCGTTAGGTGATTTATATGATGGTTAGGTAAGGTTATCAAATTTTTTTTGTAAATATAACTTAGTTAATGTAAAATTTAACGAATTGTTTATGTTAACCGGTGATAATGATTTGATAAAAAATGTTGAATGGATTATGTTTTATGTATGTCTTGTTAGTTGACTTTTACTGTTAGATAAGTTTGGACCTTTGTTTATGTTTGCTTATTTCTGCTTAAGATGTGTCAGGTTTGCTTCGTTGTATTATTATATTTTTAGCTATAGGTAATTGACTATTTATGGGGATTATTAATGTCTGAAAAAAATCTTTGTTAACGTAGCAGTACTTCGCTGCTCTGTATGATAAAAATACGTACAATTTATGTGGAATAAATTTTTGTAAAATTATTACCTGTGTATAATGTTAAATTATTAACATTGTTATGTTAGGATAGTTTGAACAATAGGTGTGAATCATGCTTCCCGTTTTTGTATTGAATTTTAGTTAACTATTTAACGTATGTTAAGTTTATGCGAACTTGTATAATGTTAAAACCGTTTATTCTTGTTTCAAAGGTTGTCAGGTATGTTCTTTGTAGGTTTATATTCTATAGTTTCAGATGATGCTTAGTTAGCTTTTATTAATGTTGGAACGGTTGTTACGTCAACAGTTATTATTGATTTGATCTTTGTATTAAAGAACTTGATTTTAGTTATGTTTATCCAAGATGATTACACCAGATATTTTAACTGAAACACCCTACACCAATAGAACAAAAGTAGACCCAATAATTATTCAAATATCTAATAGATCAAAGTTGAACATTGAGGGTAGATAGAATAATAATAGAAAGATATTGATTTTTTTCTGATCTTACTTAATTCAATGTTGTTGGTTGTATTGTAAGATATGTTAACACCTTTTATTGACAATATGAAGAACTTTGGATCACTAGATCAAAATAGTATAGGTAGAGGCGTAGATCGTCTACTCTCTTCCCGAGGCTGGTTTACATGTGTTATCGAGATTCTGTGATTTTATACTGCTTTTAAACATTTCCAAAACTGTTAGTTGGAATTTCTAAGAAATGAATAGATTATTAGATCAATATATCAATGATCTAATAAATTTACAGACTTAGACAGTGAGGGTGTGTTGTGATGTGGCTTATGATTTACTGATCTTACATGATTTTTACTGCTTTAGGGGTAAGAAAATCATGTACAATTTTAGTAAAAAATTTTGTTTGAATCAATAGAGTCAATAGTAATCAAATAGATCAATAGATGGGGTTGAGAGGGCTGTTTCTAGTTAATGAATTTGCAGAATTAGAGTTAACTGTTCTGAAAAAATGTGGAATATATTTTGAGAATATATGACTTGATTCAATAGATCAAATAGATCAAATAGAATCAATTGTATCAATTAGTTATCACTGAAGGGCTAAAGAGACGAGTTGATACTGATTAAACTGCTTAGGCGTTATGTATAAAAACGTAAATTTGTAAGTATAAACATAAAAAGAATGAGATAAATTTTATTAATATTTATTTATTTATTTATTATTTATTATTTATTATTATTATTTTACGATGGTGACTGAAAACATTTATTTCGAAATCTACGACCCCATAACATATTATTAAGACACCAACATTTTAGTTTATTACGGTTATGGTTTATTTAACTCGGCTACCGCAGCGGCTCTTAACCACTTCGGTTGTTGCCTAGGAGCCAAACTCCTCAATTCCAAGACCTAAACTCTTTCTAGAAAATTTAACTCTGTGAATCCTTCTCACCAAATTTCACCTTCTACGAACAACTCGATTTTTAAGGGGGACTCCAGGGACTAACCTCGCCTACGGACGATGGTTACGTCACCCATTCTTAACAACCTCTCAAAATTTAACCCAATTCCATTTAACTCCAACTTACCACGTATAGAGTAATATATATAATATATAATTATATATACATATATATGAAGTATAATATTATTAATATATATCAATATATTAATAATATATATATTATTATATATATTATTATAATATATATAATTATATTATAATATATATATTATATTATATATATAATATATATATATATATATATTATATATTATATATATATATAATATGTATATTATATATATATAATATTATAATATAGTTACATATATATATATATAATATACTGAGCCATAGTCAATCCAGAAAGGGGGGGACCTGGATGAAATAAAGCCCTAAATAAAAATCATTTCTATTTTAATTAATAATAATTAATAATTAGTATAATAATAATTAATATATAATATAATAATAAATAATAATAATAATAATATAATTAATAATAATAATAATAATAAAATAATAATATATAATAAAAACTCCAGAGGGGGCTAAAGCCCAAAGTCAGTATTGTATTCCTACAGTGCGTTCAAGGCAAAAAAGTGGATCTTGCCCTTGAGTGTTCTTATAAATGATAATTGATTAGAACACGTGTTTCGAGATAACTCTAATTGATGAACCAAATGCTTCTGGTTCTTTATTTAATACTTAAAACCACAAAGTTGAAGATAGCTTTATTCGTTTCTATAAAATTGACATGATTCACGCTTCTGCATTCGTATAACACCCATATTGAAAGCTGTAATCTTAGTTGGAACAAATTAAAATCAATCAAATATTTTAAAAGCTTTACTTTTCCTTTTTCGGGCAGAATCTTCGACGAAACATCAGTTAAAAATTGAAATCCTCATTTAGAAAAGAGAGAGGACTCGATTTTCTCATCCGCTTAACGAATCCACAATTATTGACTTGTCTAGAGGTTTGGTAACAACAAAGCTTGAAAAGTGCTGAAGGAGTTATGTAAAAAAACTCCTAGAACAGCTTTAAGAAGCATTATGCGGATGCAGATGTCACTAAAAATTCATTTCCTGCATTCCCATTTGTGTATTGTCTTTCCCTATTACTGGGCTGCCTGTTAGTGACAATAGTTGAGAGAGATATTCATCTAAACAGTCATGTCAAGTAAATACTGATATCCATGTGCTGGAGTTAAAAATAAACCAAATGCTGGACTACTGCTGGTTCTTTCTAAGAGAAGATAAAATGCAAGAAAAAGAGGAAAAAATGAAATTTTGGTAACAAGTTGTTACAAAAATCTAAATTTTCTGGTGTATAAGCTCATTTTTTAATTGGATGCATTGATATTTGTTCTACTGTTTTAGTTTTTGTGTTTAAAATGGGTGCTATTGAATATTTTGTTTCACGCTTTTTACTTTTAAAAAGGTCTTAGAGGTTCATATTAATTATATATATATAATATATATATATATTATATAATATATAATATATATTATATTAATATATATATATATAATGTTACTATATAATATATATATATATATATAATATATATTATTTTATATAGTATATACATATCTAAATATTATATAATTATTTATATATATATTATTCTAAAAATATATATAAAATATTCTAAATATAAGATATATTGAGAACATTTTAATATTCCTGATTAACTTTTATATCATATTTTTTGACTCCCGATTATTATTTAAACTTTCGATTATCATCAAAATTCGGACTTGTGACGAACTTTTAAAAATCATTAGGTTAATAGGGAGCATCTAAGTAATAAGAAAATCACTTTATAATATGATCAAAATTTGATCGAGACACGGAGAAAATGCAGAATTTTGTATAAAGTATTTTATTATTATATTATTATTATTATATTATTATTATGTATTATTATTATTATTTATTTATTATTATTATTATTATTATTATTATTATTATTATTATTATTATTATTTGTGTCGTTTTTAAACTAGGTGGATGTATACGGAAAATGTGGAACATTATATTGTGGCTCAAAGAAGCACGGTGAAAAATGCTATAAAAAATTTGAGATGGAATACAAGTTTTATTTGTCCTTCGAGAACAATTTTTGTAAAGATTATGTCACAGAAAAACTTTTCAGAATATTGACGTAAGTTGTACCAGATTTGTCAATTAATTTTTTTGTTTTAATTAATTTTTTCTTCATAATATTTTTTCTCTTAATAATTTAAATAAATGAATTACTTAGGGTTTTTGATCTGCCACTTTTTTTTTCTTTTTTTTATAACAGTTTAACACCACTCTCCGGCAGAAACCCTAATCTAGGGAGTTGTGTGGCTCAATTTTTTAAAGTCTAGCAAGACGTACCAAGAAGAGAATAGCTCCACTCACACGACAAACCAGGGACGAAACTGGGTCTTTCGCTTAGTTGGGCGAGTGCTATCTACCGCTGAAGCTACCGGACGCTATATATGAATATATTTAAGAATTCCCTTCTTGACCTATACAAGCGGACTCCGCCGAATGTGCTTGTCTTCTTATAATAAATAACTAAATCAATAATTAAAGTAACAATTCAATTGGGTATTTTACTTAACTTTTATTATTTCAAAAAGAAAAGAACTGGAATTAAAATTTTATTGCTCCTCCCGTTAATTAAAATAGATTTCAATTGTTGTTTTTATAAATCTTGATAAAAATTTTTACTTGTATCTCTTTTTCTAAAAGGGACTCACAAAGTGTCAAATATTCTTCTCAGAATCTGTTCACGAGGAGCAGCACTCAATGTTCCATTCCCTCGTTGCCAGCTCTTGTGCTTCTATGTATTCTTCTCTAATTCCATTTTGTTGAAGTTCTTTTCGTGTTTCTCCACTGCTCTTTTTCATGCGTCTCTTTCTGACAAGCAGTCTTTGACTCATAAAATGAAGTGAAGAGGTAAATATAATAATAAAAAATAAAACAAATATATATTATTACATATATTATAGTAATATATATATATATATATATATATATTATATTATATATATATAGTATATTATATATATATATATATAATATAATAATATAATTATATATATATATATATAATATTTAATGAGTATATATAATATAGATAATATATAATATAAAAATATAATATATATATATATATATATATACAGTATATTATATTATAATAATATATATATATTAATTATAATATATATATATATAAGTATATATATATATATATTTATATATATATATATATATATATATATATAAATATATTAAACGTATATAGTATATATATATATACATATGTAGTACAAGACGGATTCTCTTTTTAATGTTAAATGGCCCTATTAGAGAATCACGTTGCAATATATTAATAATATAGTTGGAAGAAAGACAAAACTCTGCACTGTTTATTTCGTATTAATAATTATTTTATTAATATGCTATTTCACAAGTTACAACTAATTAAGTCAGATTTAAGACATTGTTCCTCATTTGAAATACATGTGTAAACTTTAAAGACCACTTTTTTAATTATTTTAAATCTGACTCAATTCTATAATTATAAGCTTTTGTGCCGATGACAGAGCCAACATGCTATTGTCATGGCATCTCGAATCTCACTGCCCGAGCTTCGGGCCTTATCCATTTTAAGCTCTTACAACCATTTATTTTAGCCGTCGAGGACAAATAAACAAAAGGTTTTTAAGCACAGTTAAATAGTCTTAAGTCTGATTGCTTAGACATCTAATAATATATTTAGTGCTAGCGACACTTGACGCTGGTACACTTGGTGCCTCTGCAAGTGCTTGATCACCCCCTTCTGACAATTTTATATAAAAAATTTAGGATAGAGGAGAAAGTGGCTACTAAAGTTAGAGAGTAAAACAATAATTTTCATCTAAAATAATAGCACTCCTGACGAAGGCAACCATTTGAACCATTTTCGTGGAACACCTTTACCATAGGCGTTTTTACCATCTGAAAGAAAAGTATTATTTTTTTTATGGTGACATTTCCTCTTTCTAAATCTACTAAGTTAAAATATATGCGAATGACTCTTAAATTTTCTAAAAGAGACTTCCCATTTTTCTCGATAAGTACGTTCTGTTTATTAACGTTTATAGCTTTGAAATGACTGACAAAGCGAGGTGCTAATTTGCCAGCATTAAACTGTGTCTCCCTTACTAACACAAACTATGTTTCGTGCAAGTCTTTTGGCATAAAAACATGATAATTTTTATTATTTATGTGTGGAGCAAGCGGCTGCGATACATATACATTCTACTCCATACTTTGAAGCCGGATCTACTAATCCATTCGGTATTGAATTGTTTTAACCAACCATCAGTTGAGCGGGTGTGATGCCATCTTTTGTTATCGGCGCGAGTCTCAGAGTGAACAACACCATAGGTAAGAGGCTCGGCCAGTCTGAGGGGCTCAAATCACGTTCTTACAGCATGCATCTCAGACAAGCCAGCAGATTCCTTTGTTGTACCACTATAAGTCCATTGGCCATAGGATTGGCACTACAAGTCGTCCGATGAACCATTCCCACTGCCCTGCAGACTTTCTCAAACAGGCGACTAGTGAAATTTGCACCTAAATCGGAAATAATCTCCTGCGGAATTCCACAGAACGGAAATAGCTCGTCAATAAATGAATTCAATATTTCTCACGAATTTATTTCTTTGAGTGGCACAGCGAACAAGTACTTGCTGTAGCGGTCAATTAAAGTAAGTAGGTATTTGTATCTTCTCGCATGAGGTAATTTAAGAATGGCCAAATGGACTGCTTCAAACTTTATGGTAGCTTCTTTAAAGACGCCGTAATTAGGACTGATAACTGGTACAGTTTTATTTTTTTGACAAGCGGCCCGAGTGCGAACAAACTGTTTTACCTTTTTATTCATGTTGTGGAAAGCAAACTCATTCTTTATGCAAGTGAGAGTTCTATTCACACCTACATGTCCTTTATTATGATATTCGCTGATTACTTTAGGCACTATTTTCAGGCACAAAAATTCTAGAGTAGTTTAAAGAGACGTCTACTATCAATTCTATCTCTTTTTTGTTATAAAAAAATTTATGTTTTATTAACTTCAAAGTCGTTTTATCCTTCTTCGTGATCAGATCACTAAGGTACTTATCTGGCTGTTGCCTTTTTTTAATTTCTTCGGTCTAAATCTCTTTTAAAATGCCCAGCTAATATTTTCACATTTTTTATCAAACGTTGTTAATAAGTTTATTTTATCAGTTTCCAACATGGCAGCCTCAGCGCTTTGGCTGCTATCATTTCGACCAGAGAGATCCATCGGAGCCCCTCCATTCATTACCAAGTGTATAGCGCCTACGTCAGAGGCTGTAATAATCCCAGCTGACTGTTCATTGTTTGTAGTAACTAGGTGGGCGAAGTCACAGCCTCCACTATTTGGAACTGCATTTTTTACTACTTCATCATCTTCTTGCGCAATGTTATTTCCAATTAAATATTTTAATAAAACATTCTGATTCTAGGTGATTAACTCCAACTTGATATTGAAAATGATTGCCAGTTCCCTCAATTCCCTAGCATTGCAGTTCTGTGCCTCATTAGCGTGGTTTATTTTATACAACAATGCGCTCGAGCATGTGCATATTCGTACACTCTTTCCAGCCAAAATATTCCCATATTTCTTAAATAATTTTGTTAATCTAATAAAAGCTTATTTACCGGCAAATATCGTTTTTCAGTTGCATTAAAAGACCCACTATAAAAAGCAAAAGGTGTTCCTACCTCACCATCCGACATGATCACTGTATTAGAAGATTTATTAAGCATAAATGTATACTTTTAAAGGCTCGTCTACAGCAGGAAATCTGAGTCGCGAAGCGTGACTAATGACTTGCTTTATATCTAAAAACGACTTCTCTGCGGCACTCGACCAGATAATTTTATTAGAGCTATTCTTTCCCTTTAAATAATTGTATAAAGGCAGTGTGAGATTTGGGAAGCTAGATATATTCTGCCTCCCTGTAAAACGAAATTCTTCCCACAAAAGAACGAACTTGCTTTATTGTTAAGGGACGATGAATATTAATTATTTCCCTAACTTTTCCCGATATTGGTAAAATACCATCTTCTGCTAATTCAAAACCTAGGTAACAATCTTTTTACAGCAAATTCGCATTTCTTTCTATTTAAACAAATTTTAAAATAATTTAATCTCTCAAATACTTGTTTAATTACTACCACGTGATCATCTAAGTCTTTAGAACCTATTAAAATATCAACGAGATTAACGTTTACACTGGGAATTCTTTGAAGTAATATAGATAAATATCTTAAAAAACAAGAACTAGAGTCTTTAAAACATATGGGTAATTGCATAAAAGAAAAATTACCTATCATCGTACTAATACTAAAATAACATTGCTTGGATTCGGCAATCGGCAAATGATAATAGGCATTGGTCAAATCTAATTTAGAAAAAAATTTATATTGGACAAAGCAAATACGTCATTCATAGCGGGTGAGTTAAGGTTTCTGAAATCGCACACAATTCTTACACGCCCGTCATTTTTTTCTAACACAGAAATATAAAATCTCCACTGGGAGGGCGCTCTCTTTAAAACTTTCGCTCTTTCCAAATTTAATAATTCAAACATCTTGGGCGGAATTCTCCGCGGTTTCATTTTTATTGGTTTTCCCGTTATATTAGCTTTGTAAGGAAAAGGCGAAGCTATCTCTTTCAAAATAGTGGGTGGAATGTGAGTCTCCTCTCTCCCCCCCCGTAAATCAAATGTTTCCCCCCCCAGTTCTCCTCTTAAACTTAGACTCCTTGTTCTCCCCAACCTCATATTCTTCGAATAAGTCAGCCAAACTTGAGTTGAGTTTCTCGAATTTTAAAATTCCCCGGCAAATATGAATTTACAAATAAATGTTTATATTCAATTACAAAATAATTAATTATTGGTATATCGCTAGAAGCAACAGAAGAGAAAAATTGAGAGAGAGAGTGAGTGAAAGAAAGCCTTATCGTTACAAATCGTATTATCACATAAATTTATACATTCCTTGCTCTGAGTGTCAGTTAATATGTCTAACTCAAAATTAATATTAAAACCAAATTTTTTTAGAAAGGGCATTCCAAAATACAAATGGGTTATCTAGCTGTTAGAAATTCCACATTATTCATTCTTTTTAAACCTAACCAATTATAATATTTTTGCAGGAACATAGGTTTATTACAGTATCGTTAGCAGCTTTGATTTGACTGATGATCGATATATTATCGTCCCCATCTATAGAGATCAAATTCAATTCACTACCACTATCTAAAATAAAGACTCTCTTTGATATTTTATCAACAATAGTATAAAGTTTATAATTTCTTACTTTATTTACCACATTAATATTATTTATAACAGGAAGTTCTCCCATCGGAGCTTCAGTAGATAACAAATTTTCGGAGCCGTTAGAGGCAAGCGTTGGTATCGTATGGGTCACATCGATATTTTTATCAATACTCGGAACACTCAGAGCTTCATTGGAAGGAGGATGACCTCCTTGTACAATCTCTTTAAACTTCTTCAAAACTAAATTATTATTACTATAATAATTATAATTTTAATTACAATTATTATTATTATTATTATTATTATTATTATTATTATTATTATTATTATTATTATTATTATTATTATTATTATTATTATTATTATTATTATTAGTTGTTTATTATTATTATGATTATTATATTATTGGTTAGAATTGAGGATGTAATGTTTACTTCTTATGGAAGTTTTATTGATATGTTAGAGATAAATATGGTTGATCTTAAGTGTTAATCACTTTACCCACGTTGTAAAAACCACGGTTGTATTTACTTACTGTTGTTAAGTATTGAACCTTGTTAATCGTGATTCATTATTATTATTTATTATTATATTATTATTATTATTATTATATTGATTAGTTATATTATATTATTATTATGATTATTATTATTATTATTCAATATAGTCCAGATCACTGCAATAAATTATTCGTGCAAAGAATTATTATTATATTATTATATTTATTATTATTATATAGATTGAATTGAATTAGTTATTATTATTAAAAACCTACTGACAAAGGACTATATACTTACTCTTAATCTATCTCTCTATACTAAATAAAAAATATAAATAAAAATACTTTTATTTGTTTTCATTTTAAAATATTTACCTTGTTGAAAATCCTGTGGGGAGGGGGTTCTGGCGCGTTTCCCTTAACTCTTTTGTGGTGTTTGAACGCAGGGGAGTATGGACTGGACCTTCTCTCGTTATCAGGTATACCAATGAATATATAAGGCAAATCTCCGAATAACATGTGTAGCTTCGATGTAGGAATCTCGTATGGGACTTACACAATTTACCCAGCAGCTCGGCACTTACAGCGTTACCTTTTCTACGTTCTCAAAGAGCATTTCTTCTATTTTGAGATTGTTGCTGTTTTTTCTGAGTCGGTTTGGCAGCTGCTTCACTAAGCTGTCCTGCGACCTTGGTGAGAGTCTTTAAAAGTCCTTTCATCTCTCGAAAGAACGCCTTGTTTACTTTAGCTTCTTCTAAAACCGGGTGGTTGTTGTTATTGTGGGTATTTCGATTCTCTCCATATGATCCTCTTTCTTCTCGAGACGGCAAAGGTTTTCCATGAAGATGATTTACTGCTCCCCAATATTCTCTCCCCTTCGTTCATCCGTGGTTTCGTAGTCATTCCTACAAAAGTTCCTATATAAATTATCTGCTACATTCGTAATTTTTTCAGGACTGCTATCATCTGCTATTAAACTTTCTTGGATGCGAGTTGATTAATAAACAATTCGTTGATGAAAGGCGCACTGTTTTCCGCTAGCAGTTCGAATCCTATTCTTCCCATGATATTTCGAACCCTCTCTAAGTAAACTGAAGGGAGTTATTCTTTTTTTCTTCCTTTTTTGCAAATTTCTCTAACCTGACTTCTCAGATTGAGTGCATAAGCTTCTTCTATTGCATTAATTAACTTTTAGAAGCAATCCTCTCCTAAGGGGGGCCTGATGGTCCCTACGATATCATGGGGGAGGACGCTCTTTCGGATCATTCACCCCATTCAGTTTAAATACAGTTATCGTAGTGTGTAACCATGTAATTATATTCCGAACATCTAATTTTGGTATAACACCGATCGGCAGACTGTTTCGTGGAGTCTCCACTAATGGGGGAGAAACTGTCGGGGTAACAGATCTTGATCGTCGTGGTGTATGCAGTCCTTGACTTCCCTCCCCATCCGCATGTGAGCTTCCTTCTCTCCTAAGTGGAGATTTGGGGGAAGAGGGAGAAGCGGTCGAAACCTTCGCAGATGTTTTTGGGGTAGCACTTGACTTTCCTCTACCCTCAAGGTCTTGAAACGGAGGGATCTTTTCTTATGGCTGAACATAGTAACACAATATCTGCTTTTTGCCAACACTTCTATTATTTTATTTTTTTTATTTCTTTATTTTTTGCCGGTGATATTAGCTGAAAATAGCGATCTTTTTCAAACGTCAAGCGACTTTTAAAATAACGAGATTTTTCACGCTATTCGTTATATAATAAAGTTTATTAGAGCTATTGTACCAACGCACTAAGACTTACTCTATCTAGTTTTTTTCGTCACAATATAGGAGTCACTTCACCTAGCACTATTTTTGTTTTTTGGTACTCTTCACTTTCACTATTTTCACATATCCCCACTTTTTCTTAATTGTTATTCACCTCCCAGGTCAAAAGGGCTAATTGGGGGCTTGGTCACTTTGGGTTTATCAAAGTATGTACAAGACGGATCTCCTTTAATGTTAATGGCCCTATTAAGAGAATCACCTTGCTATATTATTAATAAGATAGTTTTGGAAAAGCAAAACTCTGCACTGTTCATTTCCTTATTAATTATTTTTAATATATATATTTTACAGTTACACTAATTAAGTCAATTCAATGTTATTCAAGAATAAATGTTTAAACTTTAAAGATCATTTTATTATTTTAAATCTGACTTCATTTATATTATAATTTTTGTGCCAATGACGGAGCCAACATTCTATTGTCTTGGCATCTTGGGTCTAACTGTCTGAGTCTCTGGTTTATCCAAGCTTAAGATCTTACAATCATATTTTAGGTCGTCGAGGATTTTAAGCACAGTTTAAATATTATTAAATTCTGATTGGCTTAGACATCTACAATATATATTCAATGGCAAGCGACACTTGACGCTTATATATATATATATATATATATATATATATATATATATATATATACAAAGGTATATATATATATTATATCATATTGTTTTATAATATAAAATAAATATATTATATATATATATATATATATATATATAATATATATAGTATATATATATATATATATATATATATCCTCTGGAGTGCAAAGGTCGGAGGCCTACAAAATTCCACCAGAATTATTGGAAACTTTGAAGCCAGATTCAGTTCAAAGACTGACATGCTTCGATACAAGGCTTCTGAAAGCGTACAAGTCAAAGGTAGTTAGGAAAATAGATAAAGGAAGCGTTTTCCATACTTTACCGTTGGAGTACATGTAAGATTGAGCATATTATTTAAATCTGAGGTCAGATAGTTAGAGACGTGTAAAAAGGCATGTTGCACGAGCCCTTCTTAATGAAGGAAGCATGCGAGTGGAGAGTTCAGAAAAGCAGTATCGGTTGTAATATAGATAGTATAATTAAAGAGATTGGAAAGAATTAGTAAGGGCAAAAGAGTTGATTAGGCGAAAAGCCCTAGACTACAGCTTTTCAAGAGGAGCTAGGTGAGTGGAATCACCCCAGATGCATGAGGCATGCTAAATACAAGGTCCAATGAAAACCCTAAAAAGAACAAGCTACTAAGATCACGATAAAACGAAACACCAAAAATAATAACGAGAGACGAAGGTTTAAGTTGTTTGTTTTCAAAGAAGTTTTATTTGTGTTGAAGATTATAAGTAATAAGATGAAGGAATTGAGTTTTTGAGGCATTGACAACAACAGCGTTCTCTATGTTGCAACTGAAAATTCGAGAAAGGTCAGAAGCTTGTTGCCCATAGAGTGAGCTACTTTCTATTGGTTTGGACATTTTCAAAAGGAAATGAGTAACGAAGGGTGGAATCGTCTGCATATGAGTGGATTGGTAAAAAAGTAAGGAAAGAGAGAAGTGTTCCATTAAGTGAAACGTTAGGTGAAAAAATAGTGGGGAAAAGACAAACTATTTGGTAAACAGATTCTTTTATACCACAGTTTATAGATTTAAAGGGTATTTTGAAGATAGGAGGATGAAGTTTTGAGTGTGGTCTAATTTGAATTCGCCGGGTATTTTGTTAAAGTTTTTTGTTTCGTGGTGTGAGATATAGAGTGTATATATATTGATTATATACGGTTATATTTTCTGAGGTTATTTTCTTTTGTATATTGTTTATATTTTTTAGAATGGCTGAATTATTAGTGATGGCTATTTTGTGGTGTATAAAGAGCACGATGTGGTAAGGAAGGAGTTTACTATTGTCATATGATTAACGCACTTTGTGTTTATGTTGTTGGTATGTGGGCGTATGCGGACGAAAGAGCTCAAATAGTCGACTTGGGTTCACCTATTTGACGGGACATATAGATGACGATGGACAATTTATGGCAGGGGATTTGGTTAAATTAGCGGATATTTTTTTTTTTTGATTATATTTTTTTATTATATGTATGAAAAGTGAGTTGTGTTTTAAAGGGAAGTCGGGACAGTGATGTTGTTATTGGGAGAAGGAAATATTTCATAACGCTTAAAAGCAGAAGCGTCAAAATAAAAAAACAAAAACCCTAAAAACACACAAACATCCTGTAGACCCAATGGCACAGAATTCTGCCATGCAATTCATTCATTTCTCTTGTTGAAGCTCTTTCTGTCACTTGAAGAAGGTATGGGAACGTCCCAAACGAAAGCGCTCGTGCCTAAAATACGTCCCGAATTATTCTAATTTGTTTTATTAGATATAATAGCAACCCTATTTTTGAAATTTCATAATGTTACTAACTTTAATTTAATTTCTAGCTTCCCCGGTTTTAATTCCTTCTAAATGTTAAGTGTTTCACCCTGGGATTAAAAAAAAAAAAAAAAAAAAAAAAGAAAAGAAAGCATTATTAGTGATGCTGTCATACTAAATGCAATTTCGTTTCCAATATAATCGACAACTACTTATTAATTCTAAATCGTAACCTTAGGATCATATAATTCTCGGTGAACTTCCCGAGATTTCGATCCTCCTTGATATCCAAATCTGAAAATTGCTTTAAAATTATTTTAAGACAGTTTATAAGTCACAAGTCGCATGATAATTTAGAACTTCTATAGGCTGTCACCTCCTTATCTTAGACTCCTTACCAATTGTTGTGCCTGAGAATTTGTATTTAAAATTCAGATTATAATTTCAACAACCTTATTTTAATTGTCAAATAATCGTATAATCTAAAATCTTTCCTCCCCAGCTTTTAAATGTCCTTCCAGAGTGTTCACCTGTCAAAATAGCAAAAAAAATATATAATAAACTATATACATTGGAACAAGTATATAGTATACTATAATATATATATATATATATATATATATATAGTATATATATAATATATATATACTATAGTATATATATCATAGATATATATATATATATATATAATATATATTATATAGTATTATTATATAAATATATATATATATATATATATATATATATTATATATATAATATATATATATATATATATATATATAGGTATATATAATTATTATATATATATATATAATATATATATATATATATATATATTATATATATATAGGGAGGGTATTAATACTTGCTATTATATATATTATATATATAGTGTTAATATATTAATAATACTGATTTAAAGTATAGTATATTGATTAATATATAGTAGTTATATAGTGTATAGTATAAAATAACTACATATAATATTATATTCTAGTTAATATATATTAATATAAATTTTAATAGTTAAATTTAATATATACGTGATCTGTGTGTGTGTGTTTGTGTTGTCGTGTGAGGCTCCACAGTGTTAATCCACATAACCTTAATCCTATGTATAACCACTCTCTTAAACTATACAAAATACACGATCAAGTCCATTAGGACCTATACCATAAAATATTACGTTTATCCCATTCATCAAACAAAGTGTGGAGTGGAATAATCTCAACGTTATTAAAACAGCGGAAAAGTAAGGAATAATTAGTATATAATCTATTATAGATTAAGTATATTAACATAATATATAATATATATATTAAATTATAGTATAGTATATATATATTATAATATATATATATATATGATATATAGTATATCGTGTGTGTGTGTGGGGTGGGTGTGTGTGTGTGGTGTGTGTGTGTGTGTGTGTGTGTGGTGTGTGTGTGCTCAATAAAAACATATTTTTATTTATTCACACATATCAAAAAAATAATGCAAAAAGGATTTAAAACATCGTAAAGCAATTCTAAAATTTTAAAACATACTCTGCAATAACATCAGCATTTAATAGTTGCGACTTATGCGGGCGGTTGCGGATGTTTCTAAATCGTAAGGTGCAAAGGTTGATGTAGTGTACTTAAAAATTCTTGGATAGGTACTGGGGATGAGTCACAGAGAGGTACTCACTCTATTCTGATTTATATAAAAAACGTTATATAATATTATTATTAAAAGTTCTAACGATGTAGCTATAAAAAAATATTTAATATAATTTTTATGTTTTATATTTTTATTTTTTAAAATTTTTAAATAATATTGAAAAAAAAAATAATTAATGTATAAATAATAATTTTTAAAATTTTTTTTTTAATTTTAATTAAATTTATATTTATTTATTCTATTTAATTTATGAGATATGTTAGATTGTATTATTATTTTATTTTCTTATTTCTGTATCGAGATAACTTATTCTTTCTGCAAATTAATATTAATCTTGATTTATATTATAATACCAAGTTATATACTATAAGTTCTTCTTTAATGTTCATAATATTTTCAGTAGTTGGGCCGTAAAACCCCTCTGTGGGATAGTCCTATATAGTATAATACACCCTATAGTAGTCTTTATATAAACCTATACATTATTCTGAAATAATCTATACGAGATTTCGATATTAATAACCTCATATATATTAAAGTGACACACCAACTAATGGTTTTAATTTATATTAACGATATACGTATATAACTCGGCACCGCATATACGCAGATATACGGCTATCCTCAAGTATACTACTCACCGAGTAGTAGCCTCACTCAGATACTACACTACCTATCAGATCTCATATAATATCAAAATATATAATTTAGAAATTAACTACATGGCCCTAAACAATATTTATTGCAGCATAAGTTTCAGTTACCTTATATATGACGAAACAACTTCCAATTTATAAATGAGTATATATATATATAGTATTAATATATATATATAATATATATATATATTATATATATATATATATATATATTATATATAATATTATATAGGTATGGTAGTGAGTATACTATCTCCTGGATAGACACATGATATATTAATAATAGATGATAGATACTATTTATTATACAGTAAACTACTATCAGTCATACGACGGAGGTTTCTACATCTATATAATCATTACTAATCACCTCCTTCCAAATTATTTATATATGCTCACTCTATAATACTAGTATAATATAATTATATAAACTTCTTAAAACATTAGTGATATATTAGTGAATTTAATATTAATTTCACGAGTGGCAGTATGCCACCAGAGGAGTTCTTTTTTGTTCGAGGGCCAGTAAGCCGAAGGGCCAGATCTCACAAAAATATATTTCAATCAGTATTCTAGATAATTAATATATATATTTATAATGTATTTAATATTATTATATATATTAATATATATATATATAATATTATATATATATATATATTATATATATATTATATATATAGTTATATATATATATATATATATATTATTATATATATAATAAATATATTATGTTAATATATATATATTATATATATATATATTATCATATATAAATTAATTAATTAGGATATTATTTATTTAATAAAACGGAATTA
>JABUQX010031235.1:40000-47503 GCA_015478945.1 Trachelipus rathkii | reverse complement strand
GTCCCATACAAACCTCGATGGATTAGAGTTTTTTATTAAATTAAAACATTGCACCCTTGAAAATATTTGAGAAGCAAAATATTTTATAATGTTATAAAAAATCAGATTTCCTCAAATAGGCAATGGGTCTTTTTAATTTATTTTCTCGTGACTGCGGCGCTTGAAATGACATCGCAGAAAATATTGACTTGATTCAATTTTTTTTCCTGTGAAATAAACAATAATCGAATCCGACCTCGAACATTGTAATCGGATCTGTTAATGCGAATAAAATCACTCGCACCAATCCGAAAATTATTGATCACGCTGAAAAAGAATTATAACCCATTATCAGTGTTCTGATGACATTTTTTTTCCTGTAACTGAACGATTCATGCTTGATTCTATTTTATCTATAATTCAATGCTGCCAAATTCAAAGAAATTAAAACGAAATGTGTGGAATAGAAACCATGAAAGAGGAATCGATTTAATGTATTGCAATTTTTTAAAAATAAATTGAATCAAAAATAATAATTTACCAAGGCATATACAATTTATATCGTTTTATGAGCCTTCTTATTATTATTACTATTATTATATTAATTATTATTTATTATTATTATTATTATTTATTATTATTTATTATATATTATTATTATTATTATTTATTATTATTATTATTATTATTATTATTATTATTATTATTATGTAATTCTATTCTTTAACCATTTGGGGGAGTGAGATCGTTAACCCTTCCTTCATCATTATCAACACAACTTATTCTTCAGATACTCAGAGAAAGTCAACAACAATCAACACTCACACGCATATATATATATATAATATATTATATATACTATAATATATAACTATATATATAATATTATATATAATATATTATATTATATAGTTATATATATAATATATATGATATATATATAGTATATTGATATAAACATAATAATATATAGATACTGTGGTCCCACCCAAAATTAACGAGCGGAAGTTATCGTAATTGAGGTTAATATTGGTGAAACGAAATTATTTAATTTGGATGGTTGATGGGAAACTAAGTAAATGTACAAGAAGAATAGCAGTGCGAGCCGTAAATTTTTTACCGGGCTCCTGGTCATTTTAAATTAATCCGTCCTACGGCTCCCAAGCATTTTAGTAAATTGTTCGGCTCCGCTCCGCACTCAGCTCCGGCTCTCGGCTCCATCAATCTCTAGTTATATTTCTTCCATTTATACAAAGACATTGAATTCTCTAAGATTACAATATTTTATATATATAATTATGGAGAGATATTTATTCAGTTCAAGGTTAAAAAAATTTTCAGTAAAATATTGATGCTAAACACTTGACGTTTGATTAATTTTATTTGTGATAGTACCTTAAGTTGAATTCGTACATCAGCAATAGATATATAATATATATATTACTAGTATATATAAAGTATATATAGATCAGATGACGGCGTACTGAGTCTATGTCAATACAAAATTAAATGAACTAAACATCAAGCCATTACATTAACACAAAATATTTACTAGATTTTATACGAATGAGTAAACAAATCTGGGAAGGCTAGTTTGTCGTTATATATTATATATATAGTATATATTAATAAGTATATATATATATATATAATATATATATATATAAGTAATATAATATATATATATAGTATATATACTATATATAAATATTATTAATTATATCGTAAAATATTTCGCAGAAAATAAATGCTAATGTTTTTGAAGTTGACATTCTCTCTTCGAAGAACATGTGAAATCGAAATCGAAATGAAAAGTTTTTAGTAATGGTTTTTATAAATGGAAAAATTGACCGGAATCTTATAAAATATGAAGTGTCATTGATTCATAGATTCAAAATTTATATCCTACAAGCACTCTCTTAAAATCAGAAGTGTTTTCAGGTTGGGCAGAATAGATGTTATATGAGACGCGAAACGGTAACAAACTGAAACGGGTACACTTGTACGTGGAAGCATATATTAGCGTTCCTTTGAGAGGACGTCACGATGATGCAGCTTTGAAAAAACAGGAAATTTTTTAGAAATTAGTGAGATTTTGCCAAATGCGACAAAAACCTTTTAAGTCATTTCCAGCAACATCCGAGTTATTGTGCCAAAAAAAAATAGGAAAGAAATAATAGACATAATAGAAAATTTACTATTCATGGCAATAGTTAAAGAAGTTTGATTATGTGGATTTTTCTCGTTGATCACTTCTAAGTAATTTCAAGGAAGAATAATTATCAGTGACCATAAGATTCTTCAAGGACTTAGATGTTGAAGAGCGATTCCTAGGTTTCTTGAATTGATCCGCCTCTAGGGGACACCAAGGGTTTAATTAACTAATTTTATAATTTTTAAAAAAAGTAAAGTTAACTGGTATACTAAAAAATCTCACAATCCAGTGTCATGTCAAGGATTATCCACGTTCTCCAAACAAAAAATGAAACTCACCCACAAAAGACAAAACCCGCCTATAACCCCTGTTTAGCTCATAAACTCAACATGGTAGTCGTAGATTCTCGTTTGAAAGTTTAAACAGCAAATGCATTTTTCAATTTAATTGGAAGTCTTACATATTCATACACATCTTCAGAAAATTCATATATTCTTAACATCAAAACAGGCTTTTGATGTTAAAATGGAATTGTAGACATGAAATTGGAAAGCTGTGTTAAATAATTATGAAATAATTAAAGAGATTCTGGAAGAAATCAATAATGCTCATGAAAAAGATTCAGTGGAGACGATTGAGATTCAGACTTGCATCACAAAAACAAATTTTATTGTTAGTTGATCAGTTTCACTCAATACGAATGTGCTGAGCAAGTATTTTAAACGCAAGGATGCAACTCTTGGTCAAACGAGTGAATTATTAACGGGTGCTATTGTTACTCTAGAGAAGAGCAGAAACCAATTATTCGTGTTGATAATGGCGCTTCTTGAATGCATGAGGATTCTCCTGCGCCCACACGTGACTATTCCTCTAGTTGTGAGTGCCCCGTCTACTAAAGATGGCTTCGTTCGTCCACAGCACCGACTCTGGGAAACGTCTGTTCGTATTACACTGCCCAATGAACCATTCACAGAAGTCGCGTCGACGTCCTATGTCGGTTGGCAGTAAATGCTCTCTACACGTTGCAAATGACATGTATAACGTCCATCTTCCGCCAGTGTTCTCCATATTGCTGACCGTATAGCAGCAAGTTTGAGCGCCGCTCTACATACACGCGCAGTGACGGTATTTGCGTCAAAATAGCCTGGAGAATGTCATGCGTGTCCAGGCACGATGGCCAGTTGCGAAGCATGCGCAATAAACTCCATCCGCCCCGGACTGATATTCAGCACTAACAAAATATCACCCACCCCGCAAGTACCAGGAGCAGTGTCATCTAAACTGTTCCAGTATCACATAGTTGCGATACGTCCTGGTCAAGTATGTTGGCATCTCGAAAAATCAGAAACCCTACATGAGGCCAACCGTCGCGTTGTGATACAGCACTTCATCGGCATATGCCGACCGCCACGACTCGGCCTGCATATCATCGTATGTAAATCTCCGGACATGTAACACGAAATATACGGGCCTTACTCCGACGTGATAATACGTGGTACCAGACGCTGTGGGTGGTGGCTTTGTTTGGTGTGGGGACCAGTGTTGGTGGTGTGTGTGGGCCGGAGGTGTGCTGGAAAAAAAGATTGTGGATGTAGGATGTGTTATGGATACACGAAATACGGACAACAACAATATACTATAGGACAGTTCGTGAACATTCGGTTGTGAAAGACTCACAGGCTGGGTGTATGTTGATAAAGTGCTCGTAACCCCCCAGCGAGTGTTAGCATTTACGCGTGACAATGGGTGGTTGGGTGTGGTGTGGAGACACCAATTTCGTGTGTGCGGAGTTGCAGGCGGTTTACCCCTACACGTAACTACCTCCCAGTGGTGGTATGGGGGGTTTGGTTTTGTTTGTGCGTCTCGTACGTGTTGCCGGATGATGGTGTGCGCGAATTGATTTAACCCTTATAGCGTAGTTGGTGAGGTGGGTGTAAGCTGTCTCCCGGTTAACGAAACTGTTTAACGAGCAACATGTATAGATAAGTAATATGATCCTATTTTGCATCAAGTACCTGCTATATGAAGAGGGTGCCGTGTCATTCTGGAACACCCTTATATATATATATCATATATAAATATATATATAATATAGTATATATATATATATAATATATATATATAAAATATAATATATATATATACAGTATATTATATATTATATAATATATAATATATATAATATGGGATATATATATATATATATATATATATATATATATATTATATATAGATTATAATATATACTATATATATATAAATACTATAATATATATAGCTATATATAATATATATAATATATATATATATATATATAATAAATATATTATATATATATAATATATTATATATACTAATATTTATATACGGTTATATATATATATATATATTATATATATACATATATATATATAGTTATATATAATATTATTATATATAGTCATATAATATATATATATACATATATTAATATACTATAATATATTATATATAGGAAAGTGGGATAAGTGTTGTGCCAAAATAGATATCTCTATCCATGTTTCTAGAAAAGTTATGTTGGGAATAAATTTATTTAAAAAATAATCAATAGCTATACGTTCCCACTCTCTCTCTCTCTCCTCTCTCTCTCTCTCTCCTCTCTCTCCCCCTCTTCTCCTCCTCTCTCTCTCTCACAGCGCACACACACACAACACACACAACAGACCACTCGTTACCCTATCTATCTATCTAATCTACTATTCTATCTATCTTTCATCTATCTAATCTATCTATCTATCTCATCTTAATCTATCTATACTATTCTCTTTACCGATTTTAGAATATATTTTATTTGTAAACATTTTCAAATAAAATTTAAATTTTATAAGGAAGACGAGAGCTCAAATGAAGAAGTAAGTAAGGTACATAATTATTTAAGGGTTAAAGCAACACGGACCATCTCATCTAGGAAGAGTATTTCCTTCTCTCTCAACTCATTCCTTTTAATGTTTATACAAAGAATAAAAGTACATAAATAAAACTAAACTATTCAAAACCTCGCTATTTATAATAGAGGATTAAATGTTTTGAAAACAAGTCGTTTGCACATGTAAAAACGTCCGTTACATACACACAAGATGATGTCATTATAATCCACCTAACTATATATATATTATATATATATATATATATATATATATATATATACGATAAGTTAAAATTCGTATATATCCGTTTAAGGCGGTAAGTCTACTAATACGCATATTTTCCCGAAGCATAATGACAATCAGAGTATCACTAAGTCCTAATGTGATCATTATACTATTCTAAGCTAATATATATATATATATATATGATATATATATATAATATATATAATATATTAATTACACAAACTATCTTTGATGAGTGAGAAATCTTATTAATGCTAGTTGCTCGTTTTGTATTTTTTCCTTTTTTTTGGAAGAAATATTATAATATTTTGAGGCAATATTTTATTATTTTTCAACCACTCACGAAGATCTGCGGGAATAGTAATATACTCAGCGGGACTCCATATAATAATAAGTATATATAAACTCATTATATATATATAACGAATATATAGTAATATATATATACTATATATATAAATATAGTATATATATATATATATATCTAATAATATATAATATATTATAATATATATAATATAAGGGATATAATCATACTATATTATACTTATAATATAGTATATACCAGTATCATATATATACATATATATTATGTAGTGGTTAAGCTACCGATTACCAATATTTATAGTCAATACCCACAATTTTTCCAATACCGGATACCACTTTACCGATAACCGATTACCCGAAATTTCTTTGCCCGATACTCGAAACCCAGATACCAGATACTTTTTATCCCTATAAATATTAGGCTACATTAATATATATTTAATATATATATTATATATATATATATATATATATATATACTATTATATAAATATATATATATATATATATATATAATATATACTATATATATATTATATACTATAATATATATATATATATATCGAAGCACTGGTTAACGAAACCATACTATCTACAGTGTACAATATACCATAACATTAAACAGGGTGACGTATTTACAGAAAAAAAAAATACATATTTTTAAAATTAAACATTTAATAAAGATCCGAGCGGAGACTAAAACGGAAAATTGTGCTACTTTATCGTAACTTTATGAAATTTTTAGAAGCTATTGACAATTCGCAAAAATCAAGTTGCAAAAAGGATGCTCATATTATATATATATATATATATACTATATAAACTATATAGTATATATATATATTATATATATTATATATATATACATTACGATATATATATATATATATATTATACTATTATATATATATATATATATATATATATATATATATATATATATATATGTATATTATATATATATATAATATATATATATATATATCAGTGTGAAATGAGTGCGAATCCGGCAAAACTTTTGGATTCAGAAATCCGAAATCGAATCCGGTGATGTGGAAAAGTTACGAATACCGAAATCCGAATCTGAATCCAGCACTTTGGATTCAATCCGAAATTCCAAATCCAGTGTGTGTTGAAAAATTATCGAATCCAGAATCCGAATCCGAATCATGTAAAAAGCATTGAAATTCCGAATCCGAATCCGAATCCCGGGATTCAATCCTATCCATCGTTTTTTGGATACAAAATTAATACAACCAACCAAAATATGACATTTCTTTTCAAATATGTTAATGATATATAAATTAAAATTGTTTTTTCATTGTTCATTTTTTTTACTGCCTGATATACATATTTATTTCCATGTTAAATAATTTATATTAATATTATATATACTATATATATATAATATATTATTATATTATATATATATATATATATATATATTATATATATTCATATATATATATATATACTATAATATATATAATATATATATAGTATATAATAAATGTATAATATATATTATATATATATATATATATATATATATATATATATATACTATATATATTATATAATATATATATATTATAGTATATATATATATATATATATACTATATATATATAATATTAATATATATATATCACCTTCTCACCAATCTCCTGTATATAGATGCATGCATCTGTCAGTTGTTCTGCACGAAACTTCTCCAACGTCTTCTGTTTATCCACATCTCAGACGCCTCCACATCCTGGATGTTCCTTTCTCTCTTCATCATTGCCACGCTCACGTTGTCGCTCCATCTAACTTTAGGTCTTCCCACACTTCTTCTTCCCTCCGATATCCATTCCAGATATTTTCTGGGCACTCGTTGCTCCTCTATCC
>JABUQX010031235.1:0-27500 GCA_015478945.1 Trachelipus rathkii | reverse complement strand
TATTTTTTATTATTAAAATTATTCTTATTATTATTATTTTTATTTTTAGCATATTAATATTATTTCTGCATTATTATCATTACTATTTTATTATTTATTATTATTATTATTATTATTATTATTATTATTATTATTATTATTATTATTATTATTATATTATTATTTTATTATTATTATTATTATTATTATTATTATTATTATTATTATTATTATTATTATTATTATTATTATTATTATTATTATTATTATTATTATTTTTATTTTTATTATTATTATTAATATTATTATATTATTATTATTATTATTCATTATTATTTATTTTATTATTATTATTATTATTATTATTATTATTATTATTATTATTATTATTATATTAATAATTCCACAATATAATAGAGCGATGTTATAGCAAAAAAAAATTTAAAATTCAACATCTAAAGTAACTTCACAAATGTGTCAAAAAAGTTCCATAAAAAGACACAACAGAAAATATTTCATCTAAACTTCTCCAGAAGAAAAATCATATCCACTTCTCAGAAAGGGTGTCCATAAGTCCGAAAAACTCTAAAGTAGAGGGCTTACAGCCATCCTGGAGGTTTAAAGGTAAGAGCGTCGGACTTTCCTCTCAGAGTAGCTTCGTCGGATTCTCTTTCCTTTGAAAGCTAAGAAGAAAACTATTCCTGTCGAGATCATTTCTTCAGGACTTATGAGCTTTGTTGAAGACTTGTATATTGTTGCAATATTTCGCCTCCGAACTATTATTATTATTATTATTATTATTATTATTATTATTATTATTATTATTATTATTATTATTATTATTATTATTATTATTATTATTATTAATATTATTAATAATAATAATAATTATTAATAATAATTATAATGATAATAATAATAAAATAATAATAATAATAATAATAATAAATAATAATAATAATAATAATAATAATAATAATAATAATAATAATAATAATAAAATAATAATAATAATAATAATAATAATAATAATAATAATAATAATAACACATTTATATTTTAGGCAGAAAAAAAATGAAATATATAATAAAAACAGTAAAAAAATATCTCAAGAATTCCGGTGCGAATTTAATATTGAAAAGAAACTTTAATTAAGGGTCAATTAAACCCTTCGAACAAAGTCTTTTAACCCTTTAATATTTCTGAAAACTAATTTGTCAATAAAATATGTAAAAATGAAGCCCCATTATGTGATTCGTAGAGCGTCTTTCCCGTAAGTCCATTTCTTATTACTTTTTTTTATATCCTTAGGGTACAGCTAACCTTCTTCCAAAAGGTCTTTCAAAAATTCTCTCTCCTTATCTTATTTATATATATATATATTATATATAATATATATATTATATACTATTATATATATATAATATATATATATATATATATATATATTATATATATATATATATATCTATCTCTTTATATAATTATATATATATATATATATATATATATATATATATATAGTTTCAGATGAAATGCACCGTCAAATGTCTGAGACGTGAGCCTAGCAGCGAATCAAATCAACGTCGAAAACAGAAGTTGACAAGTCCCAGAGTACCAAAGCATTTCGCCGTCACTCATCTCCTGCGGGAGGTTCGTTCGATCTTTGGGGTCGTCAGCTCGTCACCCAGTATTCGCGTAAGGACCCCAAAATTTATATCTATATATTCCATCTTTTTGCACTCATAGTGAGTAAGACCGGTGAGTGCTCCCCAGCACTCCCTTTTCGCCGGAGACAGAATCAAATTCTGGGCTCTGAGCATAATATAAATGTCCTAAGTGTGAAGAACTTTTACCCAAGGTCAAGCCTCTGTATATTGCAACACCTGCAAACTCTGGTTTCATTTAAAGTGTACTGATCTCCAAACCCTCAGTCAATATACTCACTCATGATCCTGCTAATCATGCGGAGACCAATCCAAATCCAAATCTCCCAACCACATAATTCAATCAAACTACTTTAACTACATATAAAAATAAACATAAAGAACTTCTCTACACCTTAAATATATACAGCATACACATCGCACAATACAAGAATCTAATCCCACACCAGATACTCGACTTTCTAAATTCCCTAATTACACAATCATAAGACCAGATAAAGTTCCACCAGAGCACGGCCTAGTCACCTTAGTACATAAAAACATCCAATTTCCCAATGTCACAAATCACACTCGACAACTAATGAACCACGACTAATTATCCTTACACCAATCAATTGAAATAAAAATCAACAAAGAAACATATAATCTAATAAATGTCTGTATCCCTCACCAAACTTCTCAATTCTGCCCCCAACTTTATGTCGCAGACTTGTCACTCCTAACTCAATATAATAATCTGATATTGGTCAGGGACTTCAATGCCCACCACCCCACATGGCTCAACACGCATACACCTTCACCAAGAAGTAATAAATACCCTTATAGACAAACTACACACACTTGGCATCCTCAACAACAGAAACCAACCCACTCGATAACCATTCCAACATAATCAGAACCTCCATCCTCAGATATCTCCTTCTGCTCCCCCTAAATCCAAGTTATCGCAACTTGGCAAACCTTTCACGCCCTATTCTCCGATCACAATCACTGGCTATCCAACATAAACATCCCATACACACATCCTGTAAAAGAACTTACTTTAATTACAAGAATGCAAACTGACAAGCGTTACTGATTCCATAGAACTCGAATTGCAATCCTTCCAAACAACTATCTTCACATCTCTCGAGAAAGCCATACAACATCTCAACAAAACCATATTAAAAGCATCTAAAAAACAGGGTTGTGGAGTCGGAGTCGGAGTCGGAGTCGCGGAGTCGGGGAGTCGGTAGTTTTGAAGAGGGTGGAGTCGGAGTCGGTAATGAAAAGGAGCTGGAGTCGGAGCGGAGTCGAAGTCGGTAATTTGAAGTGAAGAGGGTGGAGTCGGTAATTTCAAGAGGTCGGAGTCGGTAATTTTTCAAGAGGTCGGAGTCGGAGTAACTTTCAAGATAGTAGAGTTGGAATCAGAAAATTTTGAGCTGACAAAGTTATGAATTGTGACTCTGTGAGTGACTTCAATCGCTTCAAACAAGTTCACTCCCTTGCAACTTCCACATCACAAAATGCAATTGCAATCTTCGAAGTTTTTTTTAACCTGCACCTTATGTTTCAATTTGGATTATATTCTAATGAATTCAACCTTCAACCTTATACCATCTAAATTTAAGATGTTGAAGAAATAAAAAACTCCAAGGTACGAGAGAATTTCTTCTCATTGACAGATGGTATTCATACTAGCTGCTTTATATTAAATTCCTATCTACAGAGTAAGTGTAACTGAAGAATCAACAGCAAAAGCTAAATCTTCACTTTGCAAAGTGGCCATTTGTATTAAAGGAGGTTGCAAGAAGTTCAAGAAGAAAAGAATCCACCTGAACATATTGTAAGTGATGAAGCTACAACTATCCCCATTACTGCCTTCTCAAGTCATTTTTCAGAAAGCTCAGAAGATGAGTATGAAAAGCTTCTAGATATTGAAGAGTTTAGTCGAAAGCTTCGACTGGTTCAAGAAAAAGGTCAAGGTTTTTCCTCATCCTTGTTCACAATATTCCTTAACTTTAAAAAATTTCTCTGCTGCACTGAAAGAAGTTGGAAAAAATTCATATAACTTAGAAGCTTAAATTAGAAGAGGACATCGATAAGTATCCAGACATTGTACAAGAAGCTGCAATTGCTGTTACTGATCTACATCCAAAGCAAGTTAGCGTTGAACGGCTTTTTCTGCTCTTAGCATTATAAAATCAGACCTAAGAGGAAAAATGAAGGAGGACCTGGCAGATGCTATTCTATTTTTAAGAACTAATTCATTCATTGAGTAGATGAAACTAGATATATGTGTATTGTCAGTGTTTATATATATATATATATATATATATATATATATATATATATATATATATATATATATATATATATATATATATATATATATTATATATATATATATATACATATATATATATATATATTATATACGTATATATAATATATCTATATATAATATATTATATATATATATTATATATATATATATATATATATATATATTATATTAAAACGAGTTTAGCGAATCAGAAAAGACGTTGCAGACGATTGGATGCTGCATCACAATAACGCGCCATCTCACACTGCTCTCTCAATTATAGAATTTCTGGCGAAAAAAACATTCAAATACTTCCACATCCTCCATACAGCCCAGATCTAGCTCCGTGTGATTTCTACCTCTTCCCTAAGTTGAAAATGAAGTTGAAAAGTCATCAATTTGGGACGATAGAAAACTTAAAAAATACTGTAAACAAGTGAACTTAAACACACTTCTGGAAAAATGACTTCCGAGTTACTGCTATGACATGGAAGAAAGCATTGGAACCCGCTGTTGAAAACCTCGCAAGGGTTATACTTTACTTTTGAAGGAGATAACTTTGTAATTTAGGCAAGTTCAATACATAATTAAATGCGACATAAGTACACTTACTTTTGGACATAAAAAATAATATATATATTATAATAATATATATATATATATATATATATATATATATATATATAGTTATATATATATATATATAATTATAATATATATATATATATTATATATATATATATATATATATATATATACATAAATAATATATTTATATGTAGAAATATATATATATATATATATATATATTATATAATATATATATATATATATATATATATATATATATATAATATATTATATTATTAAGTATATATATATATACTATATATATATATATCAGTGGCGTACCTGGAAGAATACACTTGGGTAGGCAGAGTTTTTATATATATATATATATATATATAGCTAACGAAATACATCGAAAATATATATTAAATTATATATATATATATATATATATATATATATATATATATATATATATAGCTAACGAAAACCGAAAACATTTTAATAATTATAATACGCTACCTATTTATTGTATTGAAAAGCTTTCTTTACATTAATTTACCAAATAGACTAAATTTAAAGCAACATTCCAATGAGTAATTTTCTTAGGCCTTTCATTTTTTTAAAATAAAGCTGTGTTTTTATAGATAAGTTTTTAAAGCGTTTTTCCTTTAATATAAAATCTACACTTACTCCATTAATGCCATTCATTTCAATTATTTTATTATATAATGCTAAATACCACTTAAATAGTTATATAAAATTAAATATTCAATACCCAGAATAATTTCAGACAACATTTGATACAAAGAATTTCAAACAAACTGCCCACAAGGCCGTCCACAACTTGTTCGTACTTTTTCACCATTGTCGTACAATTCTTCTGGAAGAGAACGAAAGTTTCATATATTCGATTATAAGGTAAGACAGGACTACCCGTTCCCTTATAAACTTTATATTAAAAAAATGAAGTCATTTGTCCGTCCGTAGCATAGAATTTTACTTGTAAGATCAGAGTAGGAGCGAGAATTTCTAAATGAATTGAATACAAATATTATTATAGCTATTATTATTGTGATTGTTTTTCTTTTAATTTATGATGCAAAAATACCTTTTTTTTTAACTTTTATATAAAATTTTAATAATTTAGTATACTTTTACCATTTAATTTCAATTATTTAAAACCTAAAAAATATTGGGTAGGAGCTACCTACCCGGCCTACCCTATATATACGCCCCTGATATATATATATATATATATATATATATATATATATATATATAACAATACATATAAAATATAACAGAAAAATTTTTATATATTTCTCTTTTATATTTTATATATATATTTAAAAAAAATATATATATATATATATATATTATATATATATATATATATATACATATATATATATATATATATATATTATATATATATATATATATATATATATAATACCCCCCCCCCCATATATATATATATATATATATATATATATATATATATATATATATAATTTAGATCAAGGGGCTTAAATCTAAGTTTTCTAAGTTTGCAGATGATACCAAATTGGCTACCTTAGTAAAGAATAATGATGGATATATAAAGTTTCAAAATGATCTTGATAAACTTCTTAGGTCGACAGATAAGTGGCAAATAAAATTTTGTAATTTATTTAGTAAAAAGTGCAAGGTGTCTTCATTTTATGTAACTCAAATTAAAAAGATTTAACTAAGATTTAACTACGATAATGAATGGGGATTGGCTTGAGTCTGTTGACCAAGAAAAAGATGTAGATGTGAGTATAAGCAGCAACATCTGAAAAATAACATATCAGTCTTTGGAAGCAAGCGAATAAAGTTTAATAAGAGTTAGTAAATAAATCGGGAATTATGGTTTACAAACTTAAATCAAAGGTTATAAGTAGCGTGTATATAATAGCTTATTTTTTAGAGTTCAATATTAGAGTATGCTCACAGGTCTTGTTGCCCTTTATGTTTAAAGAAAAGACCTAGGTATGCTGAAGAGAGTGTAAAGTAGTGCAACAAGAGGATGATTTCTGGCTTTGAAGGTAAGAGCTATGGGGAGAGGCTTGAAGGATAGGATTGTTTTTCTTTTACAAAGGCGATTTCTATGTGTATTTTGTGCGTAATAGACCCAACTATGTATATTTCAAGTTTGAATGGTCATTTCGAAAAAAATTGGTAAAAGTTGAAAAGGAAACAATGTCAAAAACAAAAGATTTTTTGAAAAATGAAAATTCTTAAAGAATGACTACAGACACAGAAAAACATTCGAAAACGACGTTTTAAAAGGTCAGAAAAAGCTACAGTTTGCTTTTTTGTCATCCAAAAATGACTGAAAAATTAAGGAATTATTATGTTCACCTTTATGAGTGGTGGAAAAGTGGGGTCAGCCCGAAGCAAATATGGAACCTGACCCTTTATTTCAAGTAATATATATATATATACTATATATATATATATATATATATTATATATATATTATATTATATATATATATATATATATAATCTATTATATTCCTCCCACGAAAAAAAATTCTGGCTACGGCCCTATATATATATATATATATATATATATATATATATATATATATATAATATATATTATATATATATATATAGTATATATATATATATATATATATATATATATATATATATATATATATATATATAATTATATTTATCTCATCACCCACCTTCTCTCCCCAGTCTGGGGTAAGGTGCGTAGCATGCACGGAAACAGGAAAGTAGTAGAATAATATGACGAAAGTCAAAAAGAAAGCTCAGCCTTACCGCCCCCTTTATTACCTTTAGGTGAGAATTCGTCGCAGTAAGAAAATCCACCCTTATATCTTCACGGCCTTCACTATGGCATCTCGCCAAGTAGGGTTTATCCCTTAACCCAGGTAGGGCCACAACCATACCCTCTCACAAAACACCGCCATTAAACTTCTATTATGCACCTTTGCTTTCTCGCCTCTTGCTAAACTCAGATTTCTCTCCTTCAGGAATCCCTTTGCTGACTCATCACTTTTTCCTCGGTCTCCCCCAGCCGCTCAATTCCCAGCATCACTCAACACTATCATCCGCTTAACCAACAAACTATCACCCACCCTTTCCGCATGGCCAAACCCTTTCAACTTACATTCATTGATTCTCTCACATACCCCTTTCTTCCCACCACACACTCTCTAATATGTTTCTTTCATTCCTCATTTTACCATTCTTCTCACACCTAACACGCCCTAAAGATTGTCCATCTGACCACATTGTACTTTAGATCTATTACCTCTTATTCCGGACCATAGTCTCACTACTATACATTTAACACAGGTAACAACAACAAACAAAACCCTATATATATATATATATATATAATATATATATATATATATATATATATATATATATATATATATATATAATATTATATATATATATATAATATATATATATATATATATATATATATATATATTATATTATATATATATATATATATATAATTTTTTCCAGAGGGTGGAGTCGGAGTCGGAGTCGGAGTCGGAGTCGGAGTCGGTAATTTTCAAAAGGGTGGAGTCGGAGTCGGAGTCGGAGTCGGTAATTTTCAAAAGGGTGGAGTCGGAGTCGGAGTCGGAGTCGGAGTCGGTAATTTTCAAGAGGTCGGAGTCGGAGTTGGAGTCGGAGTCGGAAAATTTTTGAACCGACTGCACAACCCTGCTAAAAAATACATCCCCTAAGGTTACCGCAAACATTTCAATCCCAGCTTTTTACCAGAAATAGATTCCCTGTTAAAACAGAGAAACTTTCTCCGACAAAATGGACAACCAAATCAAGACTAAATTAACCAAATTATAGACCTCAATAACAGATAAACAGTTTAATAAACTCCAACCAGAACAAAAATTTTGAACGGTACACTCAAACTTTAAACTATAAGACCAACTCAACAAAAATACACCGAACAATAAAAAAATCACACTTCACATACACAAGTTATCTGTAAACAAGACAATAGAATCCTCAGCCCTAAAAATCAATGCTATTTTATAATGTCACACTACTCTAAAATTAGTCACAAACCCGAACCACAACACCCACCAATATACTAACAACTAAACGGCTTAAAAATTTGAAGATTAACCAAGAAGTTCTCCATTCATTCTGCTCTAGGTACTCAACGACATCAAAAACCTCAAAAACTCACAAGCAGAAGGTCTAGACAAAATCTCCAACATTAACCTCAAACACCTCGGAACAAAAGAAATAGTAGTATTAACCTAAATATTTAACACATCTTGGCAAACCAAAACTACCCCACCTTTCTGGAAACTCGCACACGTAATCCCCATACCAAAACCTAACAAACCGCCCTGTAGCCGAGCCTTATATTGGCCCAACTCATTACTATCATCAATATCTGAAGTTTTAAAATGATTATTTCTGAGCAGAATCTCCCCTCATATCTCCCTCTCAAATACACAACACGGTTTTAGACAAAAACTCTCCACCACCACACTCCTAACCGATCTGACACAAAACATCCTCACTGGTTTTAACAAAAACCTACCACCCTCTTGCACTCACCTAGTAGAAAGACATTTGATGCAGCCCCACGTCACCTGTTAATAGACAAAGTACTAAACACTGGAAAAAGCATCATTGACATGAAAATAATAGCAAATTTTTTTTGTCTGATCGTACAGCGAGAGTCATGCAGATTATTCAATTATTCAAACATTCAAATTATTCGATGGAATCTCTAGGATCTCATTCTGTCACCACACTATTTAATCTTTTATGCATGACATACTACAATCCACGTCCCCCTCTGTCTGTAGACGATATCACAATCACAGCCCATGGTTCCTCCATAAATACAGCAAGACAAGAACTACAACATTACATAAATCCACTGGAACAATGGCTGACTACAAACAGAATGACAACCTCTCCCAAAAAATCCTTTATCTCACTAATAACATCTAACAAAAAACAGGTTAACATCCATCCAACAATTCTCCTCTCAAACAACAGACTACCTCTAAATAAGCAACATGCCATCCTCGGCCTGACTTTCGATAAACACATGTCACTCGCCACCTCACATAAACAACATCCCCTTCAAAGTCACACATAAACTAAATGTGATGAAAGCGCTAACCGGAACAAATTTTGGCCAACACAAATAGTCCCTAATATCAATTATCAGGCAACATCTCTGCCCATATCTTAACCTGTGAATCATCCGCTTTGTCTCCCACAATATCAAAGACCAACATCCAAAAACTGGAAATCGTGCAAAACAGAGCTTTAAAAGTAATAACAGGCTTTCTTCCCTCTACTAACATCCATGACATGCATAAAGAAACAAAAATTCTTTCAATAAAGTTCCATCTCGAAATGATAGGCTGCCAATTTTACAGTAAAACACTCTCAAACATCACTCCCTGCACTAAGCGTTACAACAACTCCCGTCACCAAGAAATAAAAAGGTTACTCCAGCCATGAACTATTCAAACATATACGATAAGCTTCCCCCTATACCCCAAACACATCAATTAGCAAACACATCCACATCCAATTAACACAAAGACCGATCTCTGAATATCCAATCAACATCGTACTTCATCTGTGCTTAGATCGTCAAACCAGAGTGATGCTGTCCCGTCTTCCCTTTGGGCACCACAATTCCCTTCAGGAATATAAACATAGTTATCATAACGCTCCCTCCTCTTATTGTCAAGGATGCCCTTCCCAGATAAAAGATGACATAGTACACCTCTTACTAAACTGCTTGGACCTGATGGACCTCAGAAGTAACTTGGACACACTTGCCTTGACGGATCTGTGGGTTCAACCTTTTGTGGTGGCATAATGCCTCGAGATCGCCCGTTTCTCATAGGAGAGGAGCGGGGGGCCACAAAGTAAATTAAAAAAGTATATATATATATATATATATATATATATATATATATATAATATATATATAAATAATATATATGATATATATATATATATATATTATATATATATATATATATATATATATCAGCAGAGAGACATCGTGTATTGGGAATGGAAAAACACTCGTTCTTCTATCACCCTTACTAATTTTCATTCTGCTAGAAATCGCTGCAGGGATATTATTCGACAGGCTAAGCGCACTTTCACTTAAAGAAAGTGTGCCAACCTCCTTGATTCTCCTACTGATAAAAATTTCTGGCCTCTTTCCAAAAACATCTCTAACAACTTTTGTAAATCTGACTTTCCTTCACTTATTCGCTCTGTCGGATCTGTAGCTAACTCTCCTTCTGAAAAGGCCAATCACTTCGGCCTCCTTTTTTCATCTAATTCCACCCTCGACGATTCTGGCATCCCTCTTCCTACTCTTTTTCCTCTCAGATACCTCATGTCTCTACCTGTGATTATACATGATCAGGTGTATGAGATTCTGAGATCTATGAACTTCAGGAAGACTATTGGTGCGGATGGCATTCCTCCCCGTGTTCTGAAGGAGTGTGCAACTGTTCTGGCGCTTGTCCTTGTTCAACTTTACTCTCTATGACTTAATGCCAATATTTTTCCTCAATGCTTGAAGCACGCATATGCTCAGCTGATCCCAAAAAGGGTAGCCTTTCTGATCCTTCAGACTATCGTCCTATAGCTCTCACCTGTGTTCTATCTAAAATCCTTGAAACTCTCCTTAACTCTCATTTGCTTAATCATCTGGAGTCTCATTCCCTCCTTTCAGATCACCAGTATGGCTTTCGCCGCTCAAGGCCAGGTGACATGCTTTCCTATGTCACTGACGTATGATCTTCTACCCTTACGGACTATGGGGAGTCTTGTGTGATGGCACTTGGCATATCGAAAGCTTTCGATTGTGTTAGGCAACACGTCCCAGCTCAAGCTCCTTCAATTTGGATTTTCTAATTTCCTTTGCTTACTCTTATCACCGTTTTCTCTCTAATACTTCACGTTTCTCGTATCAGCACTCGTTAATGGAGGAGCTCTTCTCCTTTCCTGTTAATTGTGGTGTTCTTAAAGGTTCTGTTTTATCTCCTACTTTATTTCATCTTTTCATTCAACGATCTCCTAAGCTGCACTTCTAACTCTGTTTCTCTTACGCCGAGGACTCACTCTCTATTCTTCTACTCGTTTTCAAATCTGCTCCTCTTTTTGCATCTAAAATTTGCTTACTTCTACAACTTTTTTATTCTATTCTTGCGGATTTGGATGGGATTTCCCGGTGGGGGGCACAGCAACCATGTAAAATTCAACTCTTTAAAAACTCAACTTCTTTATAACTCCTTCTCAAAAACGTCTCCCAACTTTCCTATCTAATTCGACGACTCTAACGTCTCACCTGTTAGCAATATAAACATTCTTAGTTTGAACGTAAACAATGAATTATCTTGGAAACCTCACATTACAACGGTTGCTAAGATGTTCTCAAATAGCGTGGAGTTCTGTTTAGGCTTCGGGAATTTTAATCCTCTGTACAGCTACTCCAGTTATATAAGGGCCTTATCAGCCCTTCTTTGGGGTGCTGTTCTCATATTTGGGGGAACTCCTGCTCCACTCCTTTCTTTTGGATAGCGTTGAGTCAAAGGCTAAAACACTAATAAACTGTCTCCTACTTTCTAACTCCCTCGACCCTCTACATTTGCGACGTGACGTTGGCGCACTATTTCTTTTCTATAGGCAATATAACGGCAGGTGCTCAAGGGAGTTGACCTCTCGTATTCCACCACCATTGCGTCGCCCTCGTAGAAGGAAGGGGTGCCCTTACACTCTCATGATTTTTGCGTGAAGATTGAAAACCCCAATACGCTTCGTTGTAGTGACTCCTTCTTTCCGGCCACTTCCGTTCTGTGGAACTTCCTGACATCATCTGTGTTATCTGCTGTATTTAGTCTTTCCCTCTTTAAAGCCCATGTCTGCGCCCACCTGAGAAATTTGCGTTAGGTTTGGACTCGGTTGGGTTTCCCATATTCTATTTTATGTCCCCTCCTTGAAAAGGGCTCTGCCGTGAGTGATGACAAAATGTAATATATATATATATATATATATATAATATATATAAAGAAAGAAAACATTATCATAATATATATATAGAAATATATATATATATATATATATATATACTGTATGGTATATATATATATTATAAATTTTATTTATATATATATATAAACATATATATATATATAATATAATATTATATATATATATATATATATATATATTATATATATATATATATATTATATATTTTTTTAAATATATATATGGATATATATATATATATATATATATTATATATATTTATATACTTAGTAATATATATATTATATATATATATAATATATTTAGTGATGGAGATTAATGTCATCGTCATCGTCATCGGCAAAAACGGCATATTTTTTTACATCGTCATCGTCATCGTCATATTTTGCTCATTTGGGGATTATTTGACGATTAAGTTAACGTTTGAAAAGAATTTTGTAATAATAATAAACCTATAATAATAATAATAATAATAATATAATAATATTAAGAAAAATATATTCAGATTAATTCTGCCAGATAATAATAATAATAATAATAATAATAATCATAATAATAATAATTATAATAATAATAATAAATAATATAATTAATAATAATTATATTATATTATATATATATATATTAGTATATTATATATATTTATATATATATATATATATATATGTAATATTATTATTATATTATTAAAATAATAATTAATTATAATAATTAAATATAAGTATACCCATCTGCTTATGGTATGTATTGACACTTCCAGTGCTAATGTTTTCGCTTCTGTTATGCGTTCTATCCACATATCTCATTCTCTCATCCTCCAGACACATTCATAATTACCACATACTTATATTCACACCCTCTTCTAGACAACATCTTCAGACAATCCTATCCTTTAATATCCTAACGTGTAAGGAGAGAAAAAAATGCCACATCGTAAATGTCCTCGCGTGTCGTAGAAGGCGACTAAGGGACGGTGGTAGTTAAGTTGGCTGCCTAACTACCACTTATCTTTTGCCAGGAATGCTAACGCATGCCTCGGGAGAAGGTCCTGATCGCAGTAAGCGCCCTTCTATCCTTCGGCGAACATGTATGAATCATCTGTAATTGAAATGTCAGAGGAATAAATGTTGAGGAGATGAGTAGAGAGGTGATGGATGTATTTTAGAAAGGGCAAATTATGATTTGCTCGCTGTGACTGAAAAAGATGAAAGGAAACTGTGATAAAGTGGGTGGTGTGGTGTGAAAAATGTGTTTGTTGTTTGCTGTGGAAAGGAATGAGAGGGGGATGAAAGAATTTGCAATTTGATGAGTGAGTTCTGGTAGAGAGCTATGGTAGATTTTGTTGTGTTAATACTAGAACTCTAATGGTTAAATTTTAAGTTGAAAAGATCAAATATTGTGTGGTTGCGACATATGGACCATCTGGAGGGTAATTTTGAAAAGAGTACGATTTTCTGGGATAATCGAATGATACGTTTTGGATGGGGGGAATAGGAGATTCAGTTAATTTGCCACATATCTGCCGATTCAAGGAATTTATTTTTACAGTTTGTCACCACCACTCACGGGCAGAGCCCTTATCAAGGAGAGGTGTATTACTCTCAAAAGTTCACCCCCTCTAGCGCAAATTACGCATATGAGCACCGACGCAGGCTTTAAAGGTGAGGGGATTAATTTCAGTAGGAAATACAGAAGATGGAAGAGAATTTCCACAGAACAGATGTGGTGGGAAAGAAGAGAGCACCACAGCAAACTAGCCTGGAGTTACAATGTCAAAACACATACTCGTGTTGAAGAATACAGGCAATATATGTGCTACGAAGGCGTCGTAAAGGTGGTGGTACGCGAGTGATAAGTTCCCTCGAGCAACATGCCGCTGCGGTACTAATTAGGAAAGAGATAAAAGCCACCAACTCGCCTTGCAAAGATAGAGGGTCCAAGTGAACTGGAAAAGTGCAGAACGTTTATAAGCCTTTTTGCCGTTGAATCGACCTGTCCAAAAGCCGGTGAAACCAGAGCCCCCCCCCCCAATATGAGAGCATGTTACTCATACATGGCGCGATGAGGACCTTTGTATAGCGGAGCAACTGAGAGAAGGAGGAAATTCTCACAGTCTAAACAGAACTTCCCAGTTCTTTGAGGCCGCCCTAGCAACCGTTGTGATGTGAGGTTTCAAACTTTTTTTTTTGTTCATGTTAAGGCCAAGGATTGTTTATATTGTCAACAGGAAGAGACGAGAGAACGTCGAAAGGGACAGGAAAGTTAGAAGGTATTTTGGAGAAGGAGATTTGTAAAAGTTTGGGTTTTTAAAGAATTGAATTTCACCAAGTTATTTCTATCCATCAGCGAGGATAAAATCGGAAAGATTAAGACGAGAGGCAATTCCAGAAGTAAAAGTGGGAGTAGAATTGATATGAGTTAAAGATGAAGGGTCGAGTCATCGGAATACGAGTGGATAGAGTTAGAGGTGCAGGTGAGAAGATCATTAATGGAAAGGAGAAAAAGAGCTTCAGATAAGACGCACGCCTGAGGCACCACTATTGACAGAAAAGAATGTCGCCCATCAACAACGCCAATATTGAGGCGATTTTGAAAGAAGCTTAGATATTAAGTAGCAAAGAGAAGGAGGAAACCCCAAAGGAGGGACTTGGAGAGCAGTGACGCGTGTCCTATTCTCGGTCAAATGCTTTGGATATGTCAAAGCGCCACCACGCCCGTAGTTCCTAAGAGCGAAAAACATAAATCGGTTTTGATAGGAATGTATATCGCCAGTAGACGTCGTGCAGTGATCTACTGCGATCGGAGTGAGTTTTCCAGATGATTAAAAGAGTGAGTTGAAAAGGGTTTAAAGATTTTAAATAGAATACAAGTGAGAGCTACAGGGGATAGTTAGGACAAGAGCGGCTTCCTTTTTTTCGGAATAGGTGGAGATGTGAGAGCTTTCCAACACTAGGGATTGGCAAAGTGCTAATATTGGAGAACATTTTTTTTGTTTATGTTAAGGCAAGGATGTTTATATTGTCCAACAGGAGAGACGAGAGAACGTCGAAGAGATAGGAAAGTTGGAAGGTGTTTTAGAGAGGGAATTTGTAGAAGTTGGAGTTTTTTAAAGAATTAAATTTCACAAGGTTGAGACGACGCCACCCGGAAATCCTTCCAAATCAGCGAGAATGGAATCGGAAATAATTAAGACGAGAGGCAATTCTAGAATGTAAAAGAGGGAGCAGATTGAAATGAGTGTGAAAGAATGAAGGGTCGAGTCATCGGCATACGAGTGATAGAGTTAGATGTGGCAGGTGAGAAGATCATTAATGAAAAGTTAGAATAAAGTAGGGATAAGACAGAACCCTGAGAACACCACAATTAAGAAAAGAGGAAGTCGCCCCGTCAATAACAGCCGACATTGAGCGTTTTGAGAGAAAACTAGATATAGTAAGCAAGTGAAGGAGGAAACCCAAAGGAAGGGAGCTTGGAGAGCAGTGACGCGTGCCATCCCGGTCAAATGCTTTGGATCTGTCAAGCGCCACCCCAAGTCTCCCCGTAGTTCTAAGAGCGAAAAACCATAAAATCGGATTTGATGGAGATGTATTATTCGCCAGTAGACGTTCCCCTGCACGAGAGCGTACTGGCGATCGGCAGTGGGAGTTTCCAGATGACTAAGGAAGTTGGTTGAGAAAGCGGTTTTCAAGATTTAGATAGAATACAAGTTGAGGAATACAAGGGCGATAGTTAGAAGGATCAGCAGCGGCTTTTATCCTTTTTTCGAATAGGTTTGGAAATGTGAGAGTCTCCAACCTGGAGGGAGGGAAAGTGCTAGTATTGAGACATAGAGAATATAGTTGAACTAGGGCCGAGAAGATTTAGCCTTTTCAGTGGGAGAATTAGCAACACAATGATCAGAACGAAATACGAGGAGGAAAGGCAGATTTAAGAAGTTGCTAGAGATGAAAGGTATTTGTCAGTAGGAGAAACAAGGGGTTAGCGCACTTTCCTTTTGATGAAAGCAGCTTTGCTCGTCGAAGAGTTCCCCGACAACGATTTCTAGCTGAATGAAAATTAGCGAGAGTGATACGGAGAACGAGAATTTTTCCCACACAAACTCGATAGGCACTGTCTCTAGCCCTGAATGGCAGAAGAATAAGCCGATCGAACGCATGGATTATGAGGAAAGAAAGATTTAGTTTTTGAAGGAATGAATGAGGAAAAAGAAAAATTTATCTGAAAGAAGGAATGAACTGCCATTGCCATCAACGATTACCAGCTCCCTCCTTATTTTAAAATATTTATACATGGCATCTTAATCTTATTGAGGTGCATTTGCTATAAATCTTGCAACTTGGAAACTTAAATTAAGTCTGGGTCTAAATAATTTTAATACATGTAGGAGAACAGCACTTGACTAAGAGATAGTTACGGACAACAAACATGTCTCCTCATTTCCTTAATAAATACTTATCATTTTCATTGATTAATTATTATTATTTATTATTATTAATTATTTATTATTTTATTATTATATTATTTTAATTATTATTATCTATTATTATTATTTAATTATTCTTATTATTATTTTATATTTATTATTTTATTATTATTGTTATTGTTTTATTATTATTATTATTATTATATTATTTTATTATTATTTTATTATTATTTATTATTATTAATTATTAATATTATTATTATAATTATGATTATTATTATTATTATTATTCATTATTATATTATTATTGAGACTTAAGGAATCAAAAATTTTGATCGCTAAAAAATTGTCGGAGGTTGAACCCCTGACCCTCCTGTCTACGGCCTTATTTATATATATATATATATATATATATATATATATATAATATATATTATATATATATATATATTAGTAATTATAATATTAATATATATATATATAATATATATATATATAATTAATAATATATAAATTAATAAATAATAAAAATATTAACAAATAATATAATATATATATAGAGAGAGAGAGAGAGAGAGAGAGAGAGAGAGAGAAGAGAAGAATTTTAAAAATAGTTTTTTTCAATTAATTGTCTCGTCATCGTCATCGTCATCGTCATCGGCAAAATTTGCTCTAATCATCGTCATCGTCATCGTCATCTGCAAAAATTTCATAATCGTTCACTAACTATATAATAAGTTATATATATCTATATTATATATATATATAATATATTATTATTATATATATATATATATTATATATATAATATATATATTATATTTTATATATATAGTTTATATATATATATTTTTATATATATATATATAATAATATATTAATATATTATATATAATATATATATATATATATATATATATATTTATATATATATATATAATATATATACATATATATATAATATATTATATATATTATATAAATTGAGAAGGGGCCAATTAGAAAAAGCTTTACTGGTAGGAAAAATTCCCAGTCCCAGTCCCACAGCTCCTCCAAAAATAAGGAAAATGAAAGATGTTGGGTGAATCTTTATTATAAAATAAATAGATGGAGTTCTATGTAAGTGGAAGCAAGAATAGGAGGTTTGTGTTCGCCTATTATTGTATATTAGAAGAAAAAAAATAGTTAAAGTCTTTGGAAATATAATAAAAACGCTTTAGCAATTTTAATTCATTATAATCAGTACAACACCACATACCTGCACACACAACACACACACAAACACACCACACACACACAACACACCCACAATCACACACACACACACTACAACAAACACATATATAATATAATTATATTATATATAATATATATATATTTATATATATATATATAATATATATATATATATATATATATATATTTATATATATATATATATATATATATATATATAAATATTATGAATATTATATGTATATATATATTATATATTTATATATATATTAATATTATATATATATATATATATATATATATATAACTGGAAGACATGTACTGTATGGGAATTATTTTATACAAAATTTCAAAAGCATATGAAATTAAACTCGTAGGTCAAGATGCAAGCTTCATGGTACACTCATCGAGGAATTGAGGAATTGAGGAATTACTGTGCAGTTTGTACAATGTATTCACAATAAACACTTAGAATTCACTAGGAATTAAATCATTAAATTACACATTGAACTTCTCAGCCAGGTTTTGATTTTTTTAAGAGTAGAAAAAGTGATCTTTTACTCGTTTGTCACTGGTAGATAGAATGTCTTTGAATGTTTCAATAAATCAATTAAGGAAGGCTCTGAGTCGGAATTTGACCAAAGACTCGCTCAGCAAGAAAATTTTATTTCTATTAAATTTTCCTCATTTCTTGTATAAATTTTTCCTTGCTCACAGAAGATTTTACTCTTCGTCAGCGGGATTCGAACGTTGGACTCCGCGTTGCTGAGTTAACAACACCGGATGCTCTAAGCCTCGGCATCCACTCCCCAAAAAAAGACGCTTTCAAACGTAGTTTTTAAAGCACCCGGTTTTCTCATCCCATAAATGCTGAGTACTCAAAGGCCTGGCCCCCATATAAATGAATGAGTCACAGAAGATTTTACTCTTCGTCAGCGGGATGAAGGTGCAAGAAAACCAAAAATTGGTTTATTCGAGTCAGATTTTTTTTTAGCACAGAAAGTAAGACATTTAAAATAGGAAATGAATAAATAACTCTCGTAATACTGTGCCAGTGATTCAGCAAGAATATTGCTACGTTGTGCTGTTTAAATGCAAGGTGATGAACCATGATTTCAATTTTCAATGAAGAACCATGACTTCAATTTCAAACATCTCTGCCAATGACTTCACACTTACCTAAGAAAATGGTACTGAATTCCTCTTTCAATTGCAACAATCAACTCCTTGATTTGACACCGTAGAGAATAGATATTTATATTGACTTACTTACTGCAAGTTGTTTGAGAGTGGTTCCAGAACCAGTGAATAATGAGCAATGACAGTTAGAACCACAAGAAGGGTTTATGTCAAAACTGTAGCTAGTAGCTGGAAAGCTCTTTACTTAGAATATCTGCTGCAGTTGAGGACACAATATTTGGAAAATGTTCTCGGAAGTGGTGGATGCTTTTGTATTTCGAGGACCATCGTGTATCGCACACGGTATTGCTTAAGGTATTAAGATATTTGCTCCGTAAGGCAAAGGCATTGCGGTGATCACTTTTTTTATGCACTCTTGTATTATGACTACTACATTTTTGACTTCACAGAGGTGATGGAGATCATTAATTACATGGGAAGCACAATGGAAGAGGTCTGCTAATACATTCTTATCTTAAACTCTCATCTGCATACCAGAAATTTTTCCAACCATTATAGAACAACCATCTTAATCTTGTACGACAAAGTAGATTGGTTCTAGTCCCATAATCTGCATTGCATTTAAAATTGTTTGATTTCTGATAATACATCCAGCTTACTAAAATCAATAAAGACCAAGAACATAATTTGACTTGCAGGATTTCTAATTTGCCCTTACATCTCTACCGTGCAACTGTCTGCATCGCGTTACCTGCTTATCCTCTTGTGTATGTGTGTGTGTTTGTGTGTGTGTGTGTGTGTGTAGGTGCGTGAGGGTGTGTGTTTATTACATCACTCTCAGTCCTTTATTGGATTGATTCTCTCCTTTAATCGAACTAAGTGTCACGCTCCCAAGATTGGTGATGTCACTATTAACCCTTCCACTGAAGTCAAATATCTGGGAGTAATCCTATGGACATGCCGAAAGATGCTTGGCAAAACATAGGGACTGAAACCTAAAATGACAATTGGGTGCTATACATAACTATAGTAGACGCTTAAATCCGCTACTGATCATTGTTTGGTGGGCGAAGGTTGAACAAGGACTGCCACAAAATAAACTGCAAAGATTGCAAAGGCTTGCATGCCTAGCGATCACAGGGGCAATGCATACATGCCCTACTGCAACCATGGAGGCACTGATAGGCTTCCTTCCTCTCGCATTTGCACAAATCAAGAAGGGAGGCCATGTCATGTGCAACCAGACTGGCCATTCTTGGTCAAATTAAACTAAGAACTGGACTCGAACACCTTCGAATTTTGGAAGATGTACCAGAGATACAAATGGGCATTGTAGTTTCGGACTTAATGCCAAAACAAAAAAGCTTTGGAAAGAAGTATAAAATCCTTCTTACAAATCGTTCAACTTGGGATAATGGAGGTCCTAAACTTGAATCAGGAACCATTATGTGGTACACTGATGGATCGGTGATGGATGGTGGGACTGGCGCTGGACTGGTCAGACCCAATTGCAGGCGCAGTATAGCCCTGGGTGCTTTTCCCACCATCTTTCAGGCAGAGATTTACGCTATAATGGCCTGTGCCAGAATAAACATAGAAAAAGGGATGCGAGGGGCAAGATCGTTGTGGTCAACTGATTAGTGAGGTGGCTTCGGGGCTCTGAGCTCTGCCCTTGTATGACTCTAAATCGGTTTGGGATGTCAACGTACCCTACAGCAACTGGCTCAACACAACAGAGTTAATCTGATGTGGGTGCCGGGGCATCAAGGTGTACCAGGTAATGAGACTGATCGCCTCGCTAAGGAAGGAGCCAGAACAGCCTACTGTGGTCCGGAACCCTTCTGTGGACTTTCTAAGGCCCACATTAAAGAATCTCTGACACAATGGGAACACAAAAGCTATGACCAATTACTGGACAAGCATCCCTGGTCTCAGACAAGCTAAAGATCTGATTGATCTTTCTCCGAGAAAGGCAAAGGAAGTGCTTGCTCTGAGTAGATCTGATCTTCGAATTTTGACTGGAATTCTGACTGGACATGGGCCAGTCAGATATCACCTCAAGAAAATGGGAAAAGTTGAATGTGATTCATGCCGATACTGCCGTGAAGAAGTAGAAACGGCAGAATACATTCTATGTAATTGCGAAGCTTTAAGCTGGCAAAGATATTGGTATTGGCAGATTGATGTACTGAAGCCTTACGATATCAAAACTTCGTCTCCTGGAAGAGTCCTGAAATTCCTGCGGAAAATCGGGATGAACCAGGAATTTTAAATAGCAGGGCGTTCACAAAAGATCCAAGTGGGTCGCAGTGACAAGGGGCCTCAATATAGACCACCACCCTAGCAATCTAATTTAAGTGAACAACCTAAGAGAACATTTGTTCACGTAACCGAGCACTTGCGTAATTTGCGTGAATTGTTCGCACTTTCGTGTCCGTTTCTTAATTTTCAACTATGTGTTGGATTGATAACGTACGCGTTCGCAATCACTCAGCGTTGGAGCTGGCTCTGGTTTGAGTGAAAGTCTCATCTTCGCTTTTTCCTAAGTACCGGTCATTGATCAGGTCTAACAATATCTGCAGTTTAATCGGTCAATACTAGATATGCAGAGCTTTTGTTCGCATTATTATCTAAATCCTCTCTTACAACATAGCAACAGTTTTCAAAACATTTTCTCTGGGTCCAGTGGGAATATTTGTCACATTTATCGATGAATTCTGTTGATGCTCTTGAAGTACAAAACCCCCAACTTCAGCTCAAAAATGAAGCCAATCGTGAAAAACGCACGATGCACTAACTGGGCCTCTAATTGGTAAATCATGAGCAGCATAAAAATATGATTCTTCATTATACAAAAACCAGTTAACTTCGACATCAGGTCTTCCCAATTTCACAATATTTAGGAAATTATCAGCGTTTTCACTGGCTTCCCTGTCCCATTGATTTCATACAATTCTACATAATTTCATGAATATATTTGTGCTTAGTAAAGGGCCGGAAAATAATTAAAAAAAAAAACTTAAAACCACGTTGAAAAAAGCTCAATTCTCAAAAGGGAATATTGAAGAAGCTTTGCAGGACTGCGAAGCGAATTTCTTGAGTTTACCAATTAAAATAAAGTAATTAGTAATGATGTAATTAATGATAAAGCACATAACAAAAGAAATATTAGTTATTTATCTTAAATGTTTTGATAAAATATATACATTTTTTAATTACTCAATTAATTGAATTTTGTAGACAATTTGTTGAATCTAAGGCTAAGAGGCTTATAAACTGTCCCATACTCTCTGACTCCGTTAACCCTCTTTCTCTGCGACTTGACGTTGGTGCCCTATCTCTTTTCTATAGGTATTACAACGCCAGGTGCTCGAGAGAATTGACTACTCGTATTCCTCCACCACTGCGCCGCCCTCGTAACACAAGAAAATTGTGTGAATATTGGACACGCAAGGATCACTCGTTGTGGTGCCTTCTTCTTTCCATTCACATCTGTTTTGTGGAACTCTTTGCCTACTTTTATTTTCCCTGCAATATTCAATCTTCCTCTATTTAAGTCCCGCGTCTGCGCCCACCTGAGGGAATTGCATTAGGCAAGGGACAGGGTGGGCTTACTTTCCATTTATTTTAATTTTTGCTTTTCTTTTTGTAATTTTTTTATTTATTTATTTATTTATTTTGTCCCCTCTTTTTGAAAAGGGCCCTGGGCGTGAGTGGGGGTATCATGTGAAAAAAAAACTAGTTTTGTTTTATATACTACCTGGTCACAAGCCCTTTTTCAAATTTCAGGTTATGGTCATGTGCCCCCTCTTGCCCCAAGCTGCGGGCTCCCATGATATATATATATATATATATATATATATATATATATATTATATAAATTATATTAAAATATATTTATATATATATTTATATAGAGTGATATAGTATATATTATATATATTATATATATATATATAGTATGGATATATATAATATATAAAATATATAAAAATAAACAATGTATATATATATATATATTATATATATATATATATATATATATATATATATATATATATATATATATATATATATATATATTTGAATATATATTATCTTAAACTAAAGTTCACCCTATAATTATAGGTAATTGTTAACATAATAACACTTGGAAAACTATTTGGCAACTTAATTCAGGAAGAAAACTTGAAATATATTCATAAATTTGCATTCTATTTTATTAACATAAACATATAGTCTTATTTCTTTGTTCAAAATTATATTTATCAAGAAAACAATTATATTTATAAAAAATAAACATTGAAACTCTACAGGAAAATTACTCACACAACAAAAATAGACAGAAAACATTCAAAAATACTCACATTCTAACCACTTCCATCTTCGATTAAAGACATTAACGAACTGAGGCAATTTATCTTGATTTTCGACTTATATAGTCTGTCTATTTGTCTTGACACAGCAGACTCAGGCAGAAGAGAGAGCAGAGAGAGATGCTCGAGTATGGGGTTATATGCGCAGAGAGAAGAGAGAGAGAGAGAGAGAGAGATAGAGAGAGAGAGAGAGAGACTGCGGCGTATGACTTATTAAAAAATATATGATCAAAACCACTTAAATAATAAAAAACCTTTTCAAATATTTAATTAAGTAATATGAAAAATAAGTAATTATAAAATAAATTTCAGACAGAATATATTGTGAAATTACTTTTTTAAAGAAAATAGTTAAACTAATTTCAGTTTCCCGCAGTTTCGTTTCTAGGTCTGAATCTCAAATAAAGTTATCTGAGGTTTGAATTACATGCAACAACTAAGAAAATTCTTTCAATGCCCGTTGCATTTCATTTAATTTGGGAGTCTTTTCTTGTAATAATTAATTAACGTTATTTGGGATGCGAGGTTACAGTCCTGCTCTTAACTAATTTGTTCCGTTTTAATTGAATTGCTTACAGGCATTAATATTATGAATATAATGTAAACTATATACTTAGTATGATACTGTTATATATATTTAGTTAAATTATGAACAAGAAGCATGTTTCATTATTTTTTTAGGGGGTTGCAAACCGGCAGTCCCTACAGACTATATATATATATATATATATATATATATATATATATATATATATATATATATATATATATATATATATATATCATATATTATTATTATATATAGTATATATATATATATATATATAATATATATATATATATTATATATATATAAGGGGTAGACGATGCAGTTATCCTCCATTGCTCAGATGGAGTGTTAAATTGAGCTAGAACATTCCTCTGCACTTCTGTACCCAATGGTTCGTCCATTAGAATCTAACTTTCAAAGGGGGATATTTCTCGATCATATAGAACGGTGCTTGTCAACAAGCTTAGTGGGCACTCTCAACCTCCCCCCCTCACCCCTTCTCTTTTCAAAATCCCCCCCCACACACACACACATGAGGCACACACAAACAAACGCACACACACGCACTTGAACATATTCAATTATCATTTTAAAGTGGTGAAAGGTGACAGTGGATCGAAAATCCTCCTGAGTTGTCGGGTTCTGGTAATAGGGTTGGTGCCAATAAGGTTCCCGCGCCGGCTTGCTCTCGTACAAGGCCTTCTTTCTTCATTAAAATCTGTAACACTCGTGATCTTTATTCCACTTTACACTTTCCACTTTGTTTAACACCATCTTTCTTCTTCTTCTGAACTTCGCCTCTTATTCTTGGCAGAAACTCAGAAATAAGGGCGTTCGGACTGCTAACCCTACTCTTTTCCCTCCTGCTACCTCTGTTTTCAATTTTCATCCAAAGGTGGATGCTACGTATATGTGCGAACATTATTTCGGTTCGAGCTTTTAATCTGAAGTCTACAGAATCTTTTCTACTTGTGACTCGACTCTGAAGTCAATCTAAGACTAAATTCTTAATTTTTATTTATCTCTTAACACTCTTAATTATCCTACATAAACTCCAAGATAGATCACATCTTATCGTCTTCTCCTATCTCTGGTATCATCATTTCGAGTAATATCATCATCATTTCCCTTCACGTATAGTTCTTAGGAATCAACTAGTTAGCTTGCCTCTATTCAAAACCCTCCTGAGCAGGTGGTACAGCTCTCTTCCCTTCTCTCTGTATTTTTCCTTCTCTTAGGATGTGTCTTTCTCACTGATTTCCCTTCTAGTTCTTATATAGTTGCTGTTATAGATGACATCGTTCATTCTTTAATGCTTAAAATAATCAATAGAGGTGTTCCTCAGAATTCTGTACTACCCCAACTCTTTTTCATTAGTGGTTTTTCTGTCACTTCGTTACCTATTCACATTTATGTCGACAGATGCCCCCCCCCTTCATTACTCCTTTTGATGCGTCAAAATTTCTGTTCCAGCTGTCGTTACCCGCTATTTCCTTTCCATTTTGTCGACAGAATCCCCCCCCCCCCCTTCATTACTCCTTTTGATGCCTCAAAACTCGCTTCCTAAATCTATCTAACTCGTCATGATATTTCATACAGATACATTATAATTTTCGAAAACACACACCTCAAACTTTCTTCTATACTTAATATAGTGGTTCTTGATCTTCAAGGACGAGATGATGGGTTTTCTTTCGACTTGTCAACTCTCCTTCTCTTATGACTTTCTTCAATCCTTTTCTGGCCTTCAACCTATTCCATTACTTTTGCATGCTTTCGCCGTGCTATATATATATATATATATATATATATGATATATATATTAATATATATATAATATAATCAAAATAGTATGATTGAAAGTATACAATATACTATATAGTATATATAATAATATATATATATAGTATATAGTATATAGTATACAGTGTCTCTATATCAGAGGTGGGCATAAACGCAAAATGAAAGCGCAAATGAAAGCGCAAAAAGGCGCAATTTGCGCTTTAAGGTAAAAAATGTGCGCCTTTTGCGTTTGCGCGGAAATTCGAAAAATGTGCGCTTTTTTTGCATTTGCGTTCAATAACTTTTTAAGAGCGTAAAGCGCAAATTTGCGCTCTATATAAGTAATTTGCGATTTTTTTGTGCAAATATAATTTGGTGCTTAATATATATATATAGAGTTATATTATATATATCACATATACTATACTACCTATATATTTACTATATATATCAAAAAATATATTAATATTCATATATTATAGAGTATATATTTTATATAATATATATTATTATTACTCTATATATATATTATATTATATGTATGAGTTATATAATATTATTTTAATTCATTTTAGTTGATACCTTGCACTATATTCATTTTAGTGTAATTATTTACTTTGTAATCAAATAGTATAAATATAGTTACTATTTATATAGAGTAGTATTATACCACTGGTGACTTATTACTATATAGGTGAATCATATACTCTATTATTATTTTATATTATACTTTAGTACTTGTGTCGCGCAACAATACGACATAGGGAAAAAGACTTGAGAGAATCAGCGATATGGTAGTTCAGTTAATAAGAACAAATGCTTGAGATTTCATGTATTTCCCCATCACGTCTCGAGAATCGAAAAAGAAGGCGAGAAGCGCGCACTTATGTTTCGTAAAAAATAAATTAATTAAATAAAATTAATTAAGTAACTATAAATTAATAAATATAAGTAATTAATTAACAGTAAAAGTTAAATCACTCAAGAGGATTTTAATTGGAATTAGTCATAAAAAAAATGAAAAAATGCTAATAAAATAAATAAAATAAATATATATTATAAAAAATATCAAATATATGATGACCGTATATGGCCCCGCACCGCACATGGATTTACGATACCGTCAGGTACGCGGTCTCCCCACCCATTACACGATAGGGGGCGCAGCCACCCCCCTAAAAAATTAAATTGATCGTAGAAGGTTAGATTTGGAGGCTTTGGGGTAGAGGATTCGGAAGTTTAGAAGGACGGAGGTTGGAGTCGGATTCGGATTCCCCGCGAGTTCAGAGGAGACACCACACAACCAACTACAAGAATAACCACTGAAAAGAAGAAGAAATGCATGAATGTCAAAACAGAGGTCCTAAGGA
>JABUQX010031234.1:32500-58204 GCA_015478945.1 Trachelipus rathkii | reverse complement strand
TATTATTGCATTTTTGTGATGGTATACTGTTATTTTAGCACTAAAAAGGAGGTTGAGATATAAAGAAGGGGGAGGAGGTTGGCTTTAGAAGTCAGGGCTGATGCAGGTGTGCTGGGAGCAATTTTTTGAAGTCTCTGCCTAATGCAAGGGGAGGTGAGGTTCAATGAAACACATATACTGTAGTACTCATTATGAGTAGTTATATAATTAATATAATGTATGATATATATTATATATATATATATATATATATATTATATATATATATATGTATATATATATACTTTATATATATATATATATATAATATAATATTAATATTATTATATATATATATTTATATATATAGTATATTCATAGTAAATTATTCTATTCATTCCTTCTCATCTATTCTCTATATCACTTCTCTCATCATCTCGTCTCTCTATCAGTATATCATATCTACTATCTTACTCTCATCTATTCTCAGTATCTTATTTACATCTACTCTAATATAGTCTTACTCATCTCATTCATTTACTTAACTATCTACCTATATATCTTCTCTACTGTCATAGTCAGGTAAGACTTTTACCATATATTATACTATATATGAGTAATATATAATATAGTTAATATATATTATATATAGAAATTATATTAATATATATATTATATATATTATATAATATAATATAGTAATCTTATAGTAGCTAGTGATTACCATGTATACTTGTATTAAATACGTTATCGAATGCTATTTTAGTATATTACTATTACTATATGTAGTATATATCAGTATATATGAGTGATATATATTATTAGATAATATTATGATCATATTATATATATATATACCGGTATATATATATTATATATATATACTTTATATATATATATATATATATATATATATATATATATTATATATTATAATATAGGTATATCAGCCTCTAAATATCCTATAGTCACTATGGTAAATGTATAGCAACATGCCATGTATACTAAATGATAAGACTCATATAATAGCTTACATGGGGAAAAATAATAATAAGAGAGTTATTATTCTGATAGCTAGTATATATATATATATATATATATAATATAGTGAGATAATTATATTATATTATAATTACTACTATGTATAATAAAAAATAATTTGCTTTTGGAAAAATTTAAAATTTAAGAGAGAGAGAAATTTGAATATTTTTTAATAATTATTCTACAGGAAGGTATATAGATAACTATCTGTGATTTAAAGTATTAATGATCACTAATTTTTCAGAGTGAAGTGAGTAACGAATGAGTCTGAACAATTTCGAGCGACACTATCGAGTAGATTCCGCTTAAAGAATATTTAGGCATTAATTCGTGGAATCTAATTATTCATATTAATTCTATACAAGTATATCCGAAGGTAATACAGAATCATAAGGATTGGTAGCAGGACAGTCGGGCTTTCGCTACGCCTACCGGGCGGGGAACGAGCCAGAAAATTGTCAGACTTTGCAGAAATGCCTGGAAGTCTGTGCGCGCATCAAGACTATTTGCAACCAGTGAGGCACAATTATTTTAGGACGAGACTCTTTTTCTGTCTCGTATTCGAGTCGGAGGTCGAACCCTTATACTATAATAAGTGGAAGTACTGATAAGAGTATCAGATATATTACATCACCAATATATTATTCGCAGAGCGCATACCTTAATAGAGATACATGTAATGGGAACAATATAATCATAGGATTAGGTCAAGCTCATTGCGTTGCGTCTTACGACTAAAGAACAGAAAACAGACAACTACAAACCTACGCTGAAATAAAAAAGTAGAGCCTAGGTATTTTACAAGTACCGTACGCCTGCCATCAATTTCTGTAATTGAGAAACATAAGATTACTTAGACTCAATATTATAGAATTTAAGGTGTTATATATATACTAAACTATTGGTCAGTAATATAGAATAAAAAATAAAAATTGGACAGCTCTCATGCGATGAATAATTGCTTGCATGATAAGATCAGAATCCACATAAATGTATATTTCATTCCTGATAGGCGTATCAATAGCTACATAGTGTATATATTATTAAGTTACGTGTAGCTAATGAAAAACTCTTACGAGAGAGAGGCACCTGCTGCAATTAGAACAATTATTAGCATCTTATTAATCATTTTAACATTTTTACAATCTTCCACCTAACGGGATGTATCACATATTTAAATCAGTTAATTAATTTATGCTCAAAGCATGAACAATAGGCATTTGAATATATTCTACTCAAGCATATAAATACTGTACCTAGTATTACATTAATAAAATTCACATAATTAATTATCACTATCTATACATACTTAACATTATCCTAAAAAAACACATAATAATCTAATAGATATCAGTGATTTACCTAGTCAAAGGTAGTTCCTTATATCGATCATACCCTCAGGGGTCTACATCTAATACCTGAGCATAAAGGTCACATAGAAAGTACTTAAATATAAAATATTGGGGGTTCATTAGAGTATGTAAATTGATGGGGGAGTCAAATACGTATTAAGTGGATACTTCATTAAGCATTATATATATAAATTAATTAAATTTAAAAGTTAGTATATTTCATAAAATTTGATGTAATGTTGATATGCCTATTTCGGCTAATTTGAACTTGTAAATAAACGTTTGACACATAATGTATTTTATATACATTCCAGTATCTATCTAAGTGTATACATAGCGCATTAATACGCAGTAAAGTTATATAAATTCTTGTCCCCACATATTCTTAGTCTGACAGAGCTTCAGCGTTAAGACCAGTCGCAGTAGATAACATTCGTACCTTGCGACCATAGACTATGATATCAATTCGTTATATACAGTTCAATGATAAAAATAATGGTACTGTATACTTTATTTTTCTTTCAGACAGATAGCTAATTAACAAATAATCTAAATATATGATCATTGATTATATTTTTTAACTTTTATTCTACTTATTTTGTATTAATATAGCTTATAACTAGCAGTTTATATTTAGAAATATTTTCTTAACTATACTTATTAATTAATTTACTTAAAAGATTACTAGTTTAAATAATAATGAATAAGCATCTCTTTAGCGTTTATAATATAAAAGATGGAGTAACAAATTACGTTCATTATGTTCCTGAATCTATGAGAAAAAAGAGTAAATAGTGTTAAAATATTTTCTTAAAATTATGAATATCTTGTAGTTAGGCATTGTCATTATACATAATTAAGAGTAGATATCAAAAAAGTTAAAATGAATCAGTCCTATGTATATATTATATTATTATAGAGTAGTTATATGATATTTTAAAGACACAGTGAGATTTTGTTTATAAGTTTTCCGTTATACCACTATTCACTATATTAACATTATTATTATTATATATAAATAATTTTTAGTATTTTCTGTATCGTTAGTTAGTCAAAGATAAGAATAAATTTACGCGATCATGACTCGAGTTTTTTTTATGTTGGGATGGCTTGAGTTTTTTGATGTATGCCTATATATAGTTATATATAGTACTGAGAATATATATTAATAGAGTCAAGTGTGTGATATTTATTAGAGTGTATGATGGTAGACACGCTGAAGCCAAGTATGATGTGAGTGTACATGTAGGCGAATAGGGTTCCCATGTGTAGTACAATCTTATAACCACTTTAAGAGTATACAAACTATAAAGTATAATTATTCATATATTTATAGTATTCAATATGTAATATACATGATTAATAGTATTGAGCTATGCCTGGAGGTTATGAGGTACTAGCTATACTATGATGATACTTGTTTGAGAGGTTAATAGAAATTATATATCTCACTAGTATATGTCAAGTACTATATACGACTAGAATTGACCATATATATATATATATATATATATATATATATATATATATTATAATATATATATATATAATCATATATATTATATATAGTATATATATATATTATAATATGATATATATAATTATATATATATAATTATATAAAATAATATAATATATAAATATCAATAAATAACTCCATAAATTATAAATAAGAATTATAAATATTATATATAATAATATAATTATATTATATAATATATTATTTAATAATAATCGGATATTTATATAGTATAGATATAAAATATAGATAAGATTCTAATGTCTTAAAATTTTCTTTTAAAATCTATTTTTTTTTTATAGAAATAATATCTTGGCAAATGGAATATGCTTGCAATATTCATTAATACAAACTTTCAATAATTTGTTTTTGATTGATAGAATTTTTTTGCTACGATGTAATTTGCTTTTTCTGTTTACAGATGAAGAGTGATAGGAGTTATTCCGAAAAAGGAAATTTAAAGAGTTTGTCAAGTGATGTTAGTATATTTTGAGGGTCTGAAGTTGGATGAGTTCCCTGCGCTGATATCGAAACTATAAGCGTATATATCACTATTATGGGTAACTAATAGCTTTTATAATATTGATAGGCCAAAAGTAAAGTACAATAACAAAGAAATCTACTTCTACCATAGTTAAATATTGTATTTTAGAAAAGATATTGTGAACCTGATCTTTTCTATTTTTATTAGATACATCAAAGATCATTAATATAATACATACTCTATTACTATATGTACCTATGGGTAAAGTATAGATTCTCATATCAATTGTAAAATTGAGCTATGTAGCAGAAAACCCTTAGAGTAAGAGTAGGCATTATACCTTGAACGTCATTGATAAAAGTATTATCAAAATTATCAACATGGAAGTTTATAGAATAATGCATTATCTATTGCATAATCACTTCAATTATGAGTGAACAAGTATAATTAATTACCTCATATCAGTCTGATAATACTATAATAACACAAAGGTATAAAAAATTAATTAAAACCTAATAGACGTGATTCCATATTTATTACTGACGATATATATAAATTATGGGCTAATATCTTGAGATTGATATCAATAACTGAATAGCATACCATAATTCTATTTATTCATAAACCATGAAGTGAAAATGTTCTCAATGAAGTTTTTTTTATAAGTATACCTTAAATAATATTATTTTTATCTATAATATATATATATTTTGAATGATAGCTTTTTTTTATTTATTACGCATTTACTTATTTTTTTTAAAGTTGATTTATCAAGCATTAATACAGTCTTATTATATACTTGTATGTACATATTACTACAATGACCATATGTAATTAAATGATATTATCATGCATTTATATTAGTGAAATATAAGAAAAAAACTGTATAGTACCTAATATAATCTAGCTAAAATTTTAAAAGGATTAAATTTGTTATTAATCTATCCTAATCGTACGTAAATTTATCTATTGTATGCAAATGTATTACTGTGACCCTATATAACTATGGTTATTTATAATACCTATAGGTAACCTTAATATTAAATAAAATAATCACTTAGTGATCGAGTAAAATGATGAATATAGCTGCAAGAATCATAATTCTTAGTACAATTAGAGTTATCTCTAAGAAGTCGTGTTATACATATTTTAAGGAAAACATTAACACGAGGCATACTTCAGATGGTAAAATAATTTTGATGGTACCGTCGATAAACATATTTGTCTAATAGGTATAATATCTCCTTTACTAATATACCTATGGTGTCTGCATTATATATAATATATTTATTTACCGGTACTATAGATAATGATCTACTTATTAAATTTCACTTAGCTATTAATAAATGATAATAGTAGATATACTATTCTATTAGTACATACTTATATGATATTCTTAATTTATCGAAACATGGATTGGACTGTATATAGTTGTATAGTATAGTAATGAAGTATATCCCCTTTATAATACTATAAATTAAATTGAATAGATTAATAAGAATTAAGCTCGGTAGCTTGTTATGTCCATGGTGGGGCCTGGCATATATAGACTATACATATTTGATTTATGATAAAAGCATATAGTTGTTATGCATATTTGTAAATATATTATATTATTGTACATTATAGTATATATAATATATTATATATATAATATATATATAATAAATATATATTAATATATATATACTAGTATAATATAATATATACTCCGGCTGAATACTAATATCCGGGCACGTTATAAATTACTCTAATGGTATATATATATCACCTTATATATATAGAATTATCGAGGATTAATACAACTAGAGTATGACGTCACTAGACTGTGCACGTTTTACCATGACAGTTAGAAAGGTATATAACTAGTGCATTAAAAAATGGAATAAATAACGTAGTTATATATAGTATAGATAGGATGCTAGTATGCGTACCTATTAGTGTGTCACCGTATCCGGTATCACGGTCAGCATCGGTATAGCTTTCTCTGGTATAATACACTATGGAAATCATAGTATAAGCATTCTTTAGTATATTTATTATTATATACCTATAATCTCTGATTCTCAAGAGCTGGTATGTATTATAATGATTTTTATGAGAATTAGGTATAGATAAGCTAGATATTAGTAAAAATATTATCTAGATATATATATTCGTATTAATAATATATGATTTTTTATATAAAGATATCAAATTGCATCTCTCGATACTATCTATAGTATATCATTTAAAAAAAGTAATCCGCTAAATATAAGACTTAGCTATTAAAAAAATTATCGTATTTATTAATATATTTAAAAAAAAAATATAGGTTTTTTCTAACATAATATATATAAGCATATATATAATATATATTAATATATATATATATAGTAGATATATACCATAATATTATAAACTCTATAATTAATAGACATATATATATAAGAAAATTGTTTATTTATTTTATCAAAAGTTATAATTAATAATATAAAACAATAACAACTAATGTATATGTTTTTTTTTTTCTTTTTTTGAATTATAATTTTTCAAATATTAATGAATTAATTAAATAAATTATATTTTATATCTACAATTTACAAATTTCTATGAAGTATACCACATGAATACATTATATTATAGATATTCTATATTATAAAGTAAAAAAAAAAAAAATAACCGTTTTTTTTCAATATTCGTGTTTTTTCAGGAAAAAATACATGTTTATTTTACATGTTTTAAACGTTCAGTTTATTCAGTTTTATTTTTATTCGTTGATTTTCATTAAATGTATTATTATTATAATATAGTATATATATATTAGGCTAATAAGATATTTCACTTGAGTATTTTACATTTATCCAAATATAAGGATACTTGAAGTTATACAAACAGATAGGAATGTTATTATAATAGCAGAAATTCTACGAAAATATATATTCCTTTGCTTCATAACAACCTGGCAGATAGGTAGGATTTGATCAACCTTGATAGACATCTGTTTGTAAGGCGTTTCTACTTACTAATTTAACTAATGTATTTATTACACTTTTGTATCATATAATCATATTTATATTATTTACTTTAAATAATAAAATGTATATTATTAATATTTATATAGAATTAGAGTCTGGAATGAACAAAACTCAAAGTGACTAAAGGATAGCAAATGAAGTATAACATATTGAAATTAAAATTATACCAACATTGTAAATGAAGAGGAGGATGAGTGAATAATAACTAAATTAAATATTTTGAGCTTTGAGGAAATTTTGATTCACTAATCACTAGTCCCACTCCCCAGAACCTTACTCTCTACTCGGACTACAATGTCAAGCTACCGTGATTATCACTGGGCTTCATCAGCGGTGAACAGCCACATTTAATTTTTTATATGAGACTGATATAAAGTTCTGATATCTTCACAAGGCAATATAAAAGGTAATCGTGGTGAAGAATAGACTGTGGGTGAAGGAGCGATGGGGCCAGTAACCAAGGACTCCTTAGCTAGTTAGCTGCCTTAGAGACTGATGGGAAAAGTAGCCGATAATTCAAAGTCGTCGTCAATCAGCGTTTGTTAGGATTCGAGATGTATGTCTCAAAAATTCTGTTATCTAGATCTTTCATAGTTTTACTAGATTAAGTGGTTAGTAACAATAATACTGATAGTTTTCGCAAGCGTCTACACATCACAGAAGTGTATTGAGGTAGTTCAGTGCTGAGGCTGCCTTTGCTACCTTTATGATTTCTCTAAAAAGTAACAGTACTGTACTAGACGACTTTTTTGATCACTGATGGCATTTTTATAATATTGTGAAAGAAAGAGATAAAACTAGTGAGCAATTTCACAGAAGAGGAGAGAGAGAGAGGAGAAAGAGCACATATTATTTGATTTTATATTCTTTTTTTTCTTTGGTAATAATATGTCTCTGGCCTCTCTTAAAATGAATCTAGTTGATAATGCAAGAATTTTAATAGTCTATATTCTCCTGGCCGTTTGGTGTTGGACTCACAAAATTTCATGCAAGAGAAATCATTGGGACCAATTAGTTTCTAATTAGGTATCAAAAGGTATCGAGTCGCCTTTTCTAGTTAAATCTTGAAGATACAGGGGCTAGTATTTCTCTTTCACGAAGATTTAGAGCTTCCTTATATTAATTAGCAATTAATTAGAAAGTGTCTATCTAAATATTATTCCTATATCAACTAATAGAGCCATAAGACTATTTTTCTACATGATAATAATTACCGAGTTATTGTATAATAATCTTTTTTAAAGAATATTTGGGGATATTAAGCAAATATTAGAATATAAATATATGAAAGTAATAAGTTTTTAATTTAAGTTATTTACTTATCTTTTTCCTAGAGATGACGATCTTTTAATGAGTTTATACAAGTTTGTTCACCCAGTTATAGGTCGCGACCGAGGGAGAAAAGCACTTTTATTGGATAACATGAGCCCCCAAAGTCTAAATTCCCCTGGATACCAAAAGCTTCTTGGCTGGTGAATCAAAAGCCATCAACATGACGGGGAGGGAGAAGTAGAGAAACCTAAAAGGAAGAAATCAAATTACAAACACACTTCAAACTTATATGCGGCGAATATGCATACATTATCTGAAGAACATAAACTATTTTAGGAAAATGAACTTCCTCCGTATGGAGTACCTCCCAGATTAAAGATACCCCCTATTTGGGACCTACTATAATACCAATATGATATCCCTGTATAACGTGGTCGAAAAATCATTAATAAGCGTCCAGTGGATAAAATAATGGAACGCCCCGAAGAAAAAATAGGGTTTTTAAAAAATAAAAATTATTGTGTAAGCCATAAATATGGCTGGAGGTCGTTTGATTCAGCCTAGAAATTCATTCAAACTTTTCACATACTTGGCACATGTTTTAAATTATTTTTATTATTGTTATTATGGAGTATTTAAAGATGGTGAGAAGGGTAATCAATCGTCTACTGAGAACGTAAATTTTGGGTATCTATCGGTAATTTGTGAAAAAACCAAGCTATCCATATCATAAAGAGCGCCTGCGTTAGCTTCATTTATAATATAAAATACTCATAACTACTATTTATACAAGTATACGTAACGGATGTAGTCCCTGATATAGTCACACCTAAGCAATCCAGGGAGTACAACCCTAGCTACTAGTAGGTATTAGTGTTAGTTTATTTTCACCTATTAGGTAACTAAATAAATCTTAGCGTAAATAGTACCCTCACTAAGATCCTATCTAGCTATCTTAGCTCTACGTAATATAATCGAAGCTCTACTAGAAATATGAAGACCACGTATTGGAGGATAAGAAAATCATATACCAGTATTTGGAGGGAGTTTGTGGCAAATCACATGCTCAGAAGTAGGTTTGGTACTCGAGTTGATTAATAATTAGTAAAAGTTACTGTCTATCACAACTACATATTATTACTCCTGGCGTGATGCTGCAGGGAGGAGAGATCAAATTGAATTGATGTTAAGCTTTACGCAAGAGGTTATTTAAGTGCTGTGCAAGCACTACCAGTTAGTCGTGAAGTCTTTTTAGATCTATGAATACTAAGACTTCGAGTGATGTGGAGTAAGGAAGAAACTTGTCTCAAGGGGCCCCCCGATGTTAAAATACGCTTATTTTAATTTTTATTTTAATCGGTAATCAACCAAAGAGAAAAGGTGATTAGTTATAACTTCCCATTCCATATTATTATTATCACCTATATGAAGTAAAGATTGACTAGCATAATACGTCAGCACGGGGCGACCTCTCGTTAAATTAGGTATAAATCCCCCTTAGTACCTCCCTATCTTGTACCAAAATGGGGTTTTATTTTACCTAAAATATGACCTAGAAAATAAGATTGTTTTTGGCCCAGATTAGGGTTTTATGATCAGAGTTATCATATACTTCGAAACGAGAAACTTGAGATAAATTGATGAGGTATATTATTGTGGTCAAAGAATTACGCGTCGAAGTCGCGAACAAAATGTTTAGTAGTTATATCTACTGTGACGCGGGCAATCGATATTACTCTCAAAAATAAGAGGGTTCCGTGTTGCTATTTTTATCAGGGTGTGAAATGAATTGAGTACTGAAGAGTAGCAGCCAATTATATAGTATTATAGAAGAAATGATGAATCCATCAAATGGTAGTCGTGTTCCGGTTTGAAATATCAGGGGTTACAAGTTATTATAGTAGTAATTAGAATGGCTCAGGCGAAGAACCTAGAATAAGAGGAAAATAGGAAGTAATGAAATATTAATGAAGAAATCAATGAGATCTATTGCAGTACTAATGACTGCCAGAGAGAGGAGAGAATATAGCTCAATTAGAGTTTGGTTCTCATATGTATTAAAATGCCCCAGGTTTTGAATGTGTTGGGAAGAAATATGGGTCGCCCAATAACTATCATTTTTAAACTTTTTGTGGTCCTTCAAGCCAAAAGCGGGATTTAATAATTTATCAATGATAATACCCGCGCTATAACGTACTTTTGTTCAATGTATTATTAAGCCTTGGGGTGGAATAGTTAAAAATATGAGGTACCACACGCTTGGCGTATAAATGAAGATCCCAACTTTGGAAAAGGTTCTATTGTATATATATGTAGCATGATATATGACGGCTACCTTGACTGTGATTAGTAAAATAATATAATGGACTGTAGGTTATGCACAATTCCATATTCATAATTCATAGAAGTCAATTAGGGGTTTTTGACCCAGAGGGAGAAAACTTTTATGTTTTATTACAGTATAAAATAATAGGTAATAATATATAATATAATCTGAAAATTAGTATTCCCAATAACTTATATCAAGAAACTAAAGAGTAGCTGAGAATGATAGAGCAAAATATTTGTCTGATATTCTAATAGGCCCTAGACCCATTAAAAGTAGTGCTCATATAATGTTCAAAAATATTTTATCAATATTGTATTATTATCTAAATTATTAGAACAAAGAAGAGTTTTTTACTTTTTAGTTTTAATATAATAGTTACGTAAAATTTCACAAAACTCAAAGCTTTGGAAATCCTTATTACGAAAGTCCGGCCCTCAACCAATAACTTCCACCCATCACTTGCAAACAGAACCAAAAATTATTCCAATAAAATTCCATGATGACTATTTTGAAGGCATTACTGCTACTGGAATTAAATGTATTAGTTAGATCCTTTTGGTTTAGATATTATCGTCTTTTCAAGTATAGAAACTAATTATGATATTTTGAGAGGGCAACCATAAAAATCCAGCCATGAACTCATAAATAATTAGTAGATCTATATAAAACCTCCCGGTTTAAACAAACACGAACAAAATGCTTTTCAGATAACGTCCCCCTACAAATAATTGATTTGAATAATTGCATAAATTAAGGTAAAAGCTATATAAAAGTTTATTCAACATTTCCTACTACATATAGTTCCAACTTTAGTTTTAGGTTTTCCTATGGATAAAAATCTAGGAATGAGTTTTTAAATAGTTGGAAAGTGAAACAAGGGGGAAAAGAGTCAATCAAGATAAAATTCCAGGTGGAAATTGGAAGAAAGATCCCAAGGAAGAAATGGGAACACTGAGGGCGACCACTAACACATGATGGCAGAAAACCGATTGTCTCCAGTATAGGAAGCTCTCCCAACCTGGATTTTCAAGCCCATACACTACTCCCCTCTCGCACCATCCATACAGATCAAATCACTCCTCAAAATAACTCAATCATATAGACAGCGATTTTGTAATGCATTAATTAAATCTTAGTAGGTGAATTTCATTAAATATAACTTTATTGATTTTGAAATGTTTTTGAAACCTATTAATTGCAATTTATCGATGACTACTTATCTCTTAACTGAATTTGATATATATATCCTTCTGTGTTTGTTTATTTTTTGTTTTTGTGTGATTAACCGTTATCAACCCTTATAACGAAACTATTTCAATCGAAAATATATCTTAATTGGTTTACTTAATTATTAATTTTTTATTTTGTGGGACTTCCATACTGAGTACCCTGTGTTATTAATAATTCGGTTACAAAAACTAGTAGTGCATAGAAAAGACCGGTAAAAACGTAGTTATCGATTAATGTGTTTCACTCGGGATAAGCTAGCAAGTAGCAAACGAGGTGATATCCCTTCTTAATAAAATAATGCCCCGTTTACAGAATATGTTGGTAGAATAATTTGCCCTTATTAGTATAAATTCCAGTTTTTGGTTATTGGCTCAATATTTGGAAATTAAAATGGATAAAATAGAAAATGTTTTTACTATATATAAATATATTATATAATAGGAAACGTGATAAAAACTAGTGGAGTCACAATCACGTTGATAAGAGCCCACATAACAATAATTAAATATGTAAATATATTTATCACATTCAGAATAAATATAAAATAAAAATTAAAATGGAAAACCCATAGAAATTTTTGAAACAACAAACCTACCAGGGCTATTTTTTCCACCCACATTGGTTAGAAAAAAATAGGGTGGTAAGACTCAAATATATGTCCCAAATATTTATAAGAAGCATAATTATGCTTTAAATTTTTATAATTATATAATATTATATTTATTCAATATAACTATGTATAAAAATATATGCCTCACTAAATTATTTTTTAATTAGATTAAATAAATAATGTAGATATAAAAAAACAAATATATATTATTTTTTACCTTATTTTATTTATTTTTTTGACAAACCCTAGGGTGGTATTATCTTTACATATTTTTTTTATACCATGAAATAAAATGATATGAATTTTTTTAGGGAAATATATAATTCGCCCCCCTTTTATTTTTCCTTATTCCCCCAACCCTGAGAAATAAATGAGCTTCACCCCCCCCACCTTAAATACTAGGGCGGATGCAGTCTCGGGCTATATACTTCAACCCCAAGCAAGTTGTGCGTAGCTTAGCGATTTTTAAGTTTTACGTGTCTTCTTATAGGACACAATTGCAATATTACTGAGTCACAACGCCAAATTAAATTCTTTATATGAAAATGAAGATATATATATAAAGTAAAATTAATTTATTCAAAATAATTAGATTTTAATAGTATTATATTTTAATATTGGAAACTAAAAATTTTTATGCCCACTTGGGACATTTTTATTTATAATGACTATATTTTAAAAATAAAAAACCATTAGTTATATTCCTCTCTAATAATATATATGTTAATATAAAATGAGAATGAAAATAACTAAATAACGGAAAAAGTCCCTTATCCCCTACATCCGGCCTAGTGATACAGTACTCTGATAAAAGCCTCAGCTTGATGATGAGGGCCTACACCAGTATTTAAAGATATATATTAAATATAAGTATAAATATGAAATAAGATAACTTAATAATTTGAGAAATGATCGCTAATATATATAAAATCAAATGAGTTACTGAAACTAGATTCAATATTTGCTTCTCATCACAAACTGAAGTAATAAAAGTTAATTTACTACATATATTAATAATGGTTTTATAAATATACTCACTAGAAACTTACGATAAGTAAATAGCTATATAGAGTAATGAAAGTAGTTAACGTAGTGGGCACGGCGATCTTAGGATAGAGAAAGTGAAAACATAAGTGCGATAGTAATGAGAATGGGACAGGGATAAAAAATGGCATACCGAAAGAAAATTATTGAAGATGCCGATTATGGAGGGTAAAAGATTTGAAAATCGATGGCAAAAAATAGAAGTGTACTAGGGGATCAGTTTCAAATTATCACGAGTTATCATCTTAAAAAAGGGTCGTCCTCCTCCTGTAGGGGATCGAACGATGGCTCGGCTATCAGGTATCTATGATCGATGTATCCTGTTCGTCTGCTTCGTCCTCCCTATCCTGTTATGTGAAAGTTCTGTACACCCTACGCTCCAATTATATTAGTTAATAGTATTCACCTACTAAATCCGATCCTCATCGGTTGCCGGGGAGGGTCTAGTTTCTATATGCTATTACTCATATGATATCACACGATGATATACTACAACTTATCCAGTAACTGAGTATACTTATGATAATTAATAACCTATAAAGTATATTTGTATATTTTATATATACAATCTATACACTATATATTAGCCATATTACATTCATCATTTGGTATATAAAATAAAATAATATATATGTATTTATGGTATATAAGTGTCGAAGATCTTCATCGTATATATTATAATTATATATATCCTTACTTTATTTATATTTTTAATATAAATTCCCACGTTAAAGGCTGGGTTATTAAATAAGGACGTCCGTATAACTTAGACCACTATCTCTGTATATATCAACCCCCCCAAGTAAAGATTTATCAATATTAACGAATAATGAAATTAGAAAACCGTCGTAGTATCTACGTAGTCCCTTACCTAATATGAAAAAATTATAATAATAAAATTCGCTGTATCCATATTGTTATAACATTAGTTTTGCAGACCACAAAATATTTACGTTACTAAAGTCATTAGTTATTCTTATATGTTATTATTAATTAGATAATATAATATGATAATTAAAAAATAAATTTTTAGAGATGTACGATAATAGAAGTGTTATATTTTTTATTACATTTCTATACCAGTTTATATCAATTTTAACACCAAAAACAGTTACATACCGTATAAATCAATTGATGAATTATCCTATAATTATATATATGTGATATTAAATCAGACTACATTTCACTTGCTCACTCCTATCTTAGATGCTAATATGCCCTATATACGGGAGAATATATGCGGGATAATCAATATCTCTCTTAATGTTTTAGCCAAAAACTGGCACCACATAGTTTTTATATGTAGGAGTATTTATCTTTTTAGAAGTACTAGTGACCCTAGGCTAGTCCCCCTGCAAGATATAATGGTCCTAATAAATTACATATAGTACGGGGTGGATCATATCGCAGTATATAAATATAAACATTGCATATGGTGTGGTAAGGTAGTGTGTATTTTTAGAACAATATTTACTTAAAATTGAAAAAGGAATTAAAGAATTGAATCATAGTAAGCCTATATATAGCAATTGGCCCACTCATAAAATATAATATTAATTTATTTATAAAAAAAAAAATAATGTTGGGAAAAAAATAAATGATATATATTTTTAGTAAATAAAAAGAAAACTTCATTAATGCTCTCCTATATAGGGCTCCTAATTGCACATTTGGTGAGTTGTAAACGAACACGGCCGCCGCTTATCTCAGGGAGCAACCAAACAGTTAATAGGGCACGACTTGACTGGGGCAGATAAGGTTTATAAACAAGACGCCTCATAAATTGTGGATAACTGGAGACCGCACTATCGAAAAAGCTCACTCTTAAACGCGGCTTGCTGGTGCAGTAATTATTGATGAGACTGCATGCCGTAGCTACATCGAACGGACACTACGTATAATTAACGCCCGACTAGTATATTAAAACTCAAGCCCTCATTAGACAGCTGTATCAAATTATATATATGGAATATGAATATTTAGCTACTATTTTAATATGACACACTATGTGTAGTGTAAATGTATAAATTAAAAAATATAATAATTAAGTATAAATAAACAGAAGGAAGTAAAAAATAAAATAAATATAAAATATTAAAAATTAAAATAAGATAATAAAAATTAAAATAATATAATATTAAAATAAATTAATATACTAATAATATTAAAAATCATAATTTTATATATTTATAATTAAATTATAAATAAATTATATATCTCAACTTTAAAATAGTAAAAATAATCTGGAATTATGAGTATGAGTATTATATAGGAGTTGCAGAGTTAATATTATATAGATTTGACTAGATAGTAATATATTATATAGATTACACTGACTATTTCATGGGGTTTTTAACATGATAATTATAGTTACAATTATATTAGGTAGGGGAATTTATGTTATGTTTGCATGATAGTGTGGATATACTACTATTCTTTCATTCCCTAAATAATAGCTATAAAACTCATGGTTACTAGTCGAGTACCCTTTTAAAAACCTATACATTACCCACTCACTATGCCCCCTTACATCTTATAGTTTTTTATATTATTATCATTTTTTTAACAATAGAAGAGATATAATAATCTACCGCTACGGATAAAAGCGTATTCTTAACCTACACCTCGATCAGTTTATATATCATTATAAGCCATATATTATATCTTTAAAGAATTAGAGTATTATTTTTAATATGAATAAAATTAATCATGTAGATTAAAAAACATCTTTTTATTGCCTACTTTTTATTATTTTTTATATTTTATTGGTCCCCTTTTATTATTTATTATTGATATATACTTATATTCCTTTAGTAAAGTCTTGGCCGGGAATTTTTTTGGGAGCAAACAATTTGTTGGTCCATGAATGTGGTTTTTATTAAGTAAGGCCTCCGATCAAGAATCTTGATGACCCAAGAATTTTTCCCTGGGGGTTGGCCAAGCTGTACTACTGTGGAAAAGTAAAAAGTTATGCCAGCCCCAAAGAAATATGATGAGAAAAGCTAGGGAAAACGACACTTTCCTTAATGGTGACCATAACTGTTTTGGGGAGCAAATAATTCCCCATTAACCACTATCCCCTTTCTCTGTCCTTTGCAGCACTGGTGGCGTTTGTCCCTTCTATTTGTTGTTCCCAAGGGGGTCCCCTTCAAACCTCAATGTTGGGATTGGTTATAACCCCCCAAAATAAATGAGTTTTTCCTTACAACCCATTGAAACATTTGATTTAAAGGGTAAACCTCTTTCTTGGACTCAATATGTTAAGCTGGAGCCAGAAAATCAATGTTTCTGGCCCCTTCCGGTAAATCAAGCCCCTCTGGCCCAACAGTTTTCATGTCTCCCCGGCCACTTAAATTTAAAAATCAATTTAGGCCCTATTTGAAAGTTCCAATTGTTTTTTCTTTTTCCCACTTCACTCCCCCTTCTTGTATTATGTAACTGCAGAGAGTTACATTAGGTTTATGTGGCAAATTAATCGAGCCCTTATGGGGCAATTATGAAATGGTTTTTTTCTTCTTGTTGGTTAATGTTTGTGTGGCATAAATACTCGCCAAATGGATTTTTAAGCAATACAAAATTCCTTTTTAATACTCTTTATGAAATTGTTATTGTTCTTTTTGTGCTCGTTTGTTTGTTTTTTTTGTTGTTTTTTTGTTCTTATTGTATTCTTTGTTATTTTTTTTGCGTCCTTTTGTTTTTTTTGTTTTTTTCTTTCTTTTTTTTTTCTTTTTTAAAGGAAATAGTTTGAATACTTTTTTTGACAACGAGATTATCGTTTTTGCGTTCAGATATTCATTTATGGAAAAGCTCTTTCTCTTAATATACTGACACTTGGTTCCTTATATACCGATGAGTATGATTGGTTCGAATTCACGGTTTGCAAGGCCTCCCCGCGATTTTCGTTAGCTCACGTGAATAACGACTCATACAGAAGCGCTTCTCGAGACTCATATCTTGATCGGTGGACTGCTTAACAAGGTCCCTCTCCTCCTCCGCCTTAAACAGTAGACACATACAGTATATTCTTCATTTTTTGCGAAAAAAAAAGGGCCAAAATCAATGAAGTGTGAACAAAGAAAAGAAAAGTATTTATAAAATATGGAACAACACAAATGAAACTATAATCTTCTCGGAAACATGAATGTTCGATTTAAAAAAAAAATTATCCTGACGTACAACATAGGCACCACTACTAACTCTTTCCTCCTTAACACCCACGCGTTCCTCATTCTATCCCTCCTCGCCTTTCCCACCATCGCCCTCAACACCTTCATTTTTCTCGTACTTCTACCTATTTTTTTTTTCTTCTTTTTGTAATTGCTCTCCTTGTTTCTGATTCACAATTAATATCAATGTGTAGGTTCAGTAAACTGATCAGCATAATTAATAAATTTTTCAATTTTATATCCTTAAAATCAATACTTCATATGAGAGTATGATGAAATTTTAGTAATGGTGGATTAATACGGCAATCCCGGCATCGGAAATCGGAGGGAATCTGGCTGCGCTGTTTCTTCAGGAATCCGGAATCGGGAATCGGGAATCGGGAATCGGGAATCGGGTTCCGTGCACAATACTCAACTGACAATCTAATATAATTTTTATGAGGTTTCGATCTTTTTATTTCAAAGACAATATTTCAAGGTCTGGCGCGTATAATCTTGAACCTTTTTAATTTCACGGTCTATCCTTCCTTTTAATTCTATTTGAATTTATTAAAAATTTTTGATGCATTTACAATAGATACGGCGATTCATTACATTTTTTATGTGATCATTCAAAAATACTACAAGATCCAGGCATGGCCTATTTTTAAACCGAAAATGTGAGAAGAGATCAAAGCCATACTATGGAAAAAAAAATAACAATTGATTAAACAATACATTAAAAATTTTAGCTGATTGTACAAACAAATTTATTGAGCACGCAAGGAACAATGGCATCGTCAATCATCCCCAAATAGAAAGTGAATTTGCCAAGTTTTTTCGAAAAAAGAGGTCAGAATAAAAGGGAAAGGGATATCTGAATAGACCTGTGTGGTCTGACTCAGTATCAGCTTAGATTAGTAAAAAATTCAGTATAAGAAAAATAGATTATCAGGCATTTACTTTCTTGTTAAGTAATCTTGTGGACTTTTTTTCGCTACTAATCTTGATTCAACGACGCCTATTTTAATTTAACATTCGCTCGTTGAGAAGGATTAAATAAAAAAAAGTTTTTGGAAAATATTCTTACAGCATTGAATGTGCGAATGTTTTAAGCTAATTAATATTGTGACGAAAGATATATTGTTGTTAAAGGAGAGATAAGAAAACAGTTTCCCATTACTTTTATAACTCTTCAAGATTCTTTCTCATTAACAGATATGAGCGCGTAAAAAAATTGTTGTGATACTGAAGCGCGAAGAATAAAGCAGATTATATAACTTCAGCTTTGAAAGCTGTTTTTCGGTGTTTAACGAGGAGGAAAGACCTTTTATATAAAAAAGAGCAAGAAGCAGCTCTTGTTTTGAAAAGAGCGGAAAGAACTTATATATTCGAAAAAATAAAAATTATGAATAAGAATGTTTTATAAAAAAAAAGTAGAAAAATCAGCCCAATTATAATAAAATATAGGAATAATACTAATAAAAAATTCAGGAGGAAAAGTCCTTTACAATTGATGGCCAATCGTATAAAAAATGGACGGAACCTAGTTCATGCATTGGGGTGTCTCTGATAGAATATTAAAGCTCGCCCTTCTTTACCGTTGGGAAGGAAAGATGAAAATGTGACTTCTACAGATTGGAGAGCAATCAACATTGGATAATATATCTCCTTAAAGAAAAAAATAATAAATAAAATGCACTTACGACAAGGGGGATAGTAATTAAATGCAACAAATTGCTCTAAAATTTTAAAGTGAAGTCAAAACCTGCTTTGTGCGACATACAAATAATAATGGAATAAAAATTTTTTTTTCGCCTTCAGATCTTATTTTTTGTACGCATCGTTTAAACTAAGAATACTATTGTTTAAAACAATAAATTGAGTTCCAAATTTTATTCATTTATCTAGTAAAGATTTAATATTATAATATTGCTATTACTTTTTTTTAAATGGTTATAAAATAAATTTAAATATAAGTAATTAGATTTGCTTTAATGTCTCTGTAAGTTACAGAGAATAAAAATATAAAGAAATTCACAACCTATAACTTTAATTTATATTTTTAAATATCTAAATTTAGTTGATTTTAGCAAAATTAGGCATTTAATAATATAATATATATTTGTAATATATTTTATATATAAAATGTATATTTTATATATATATTTGTTATTTTATTATAAACGTGTGTTTCTTATGTTATAGTCTATATAATAATAATATACTAAGTGCATATATATATATAAATATATATTATAATATATATATATATATATTATATTAAATCTGATATATATATATACTAATCTTAAGGGTCCATATAACCAAATAACTATATTATATATACTCTATATATAAATAATATATATATCTCTATAAGTATATTAGATCTTGCTACTGCCAATACTACTAATATAATATATACTTAGCTATATATAATATAGTATATTACTATATAAATATATATATATATATAAAAAGGAATTGAATCGGACGGAATCGGGAATCGGAATCGGCACATTTGACTGGCATCAGATCATCGGAATCGGCATCGGCTCTAAAATTATGGAAATCCGTCCAACATCACTAAAATACTGGAGAATTTCTCCATCACACTGTACAGATGCTAAATTCATATTGCTCCTCTCATTGTTCTTCCGTATTTTTCCACTTTCTTTCAACCTATACGTACTACATCATCCATTGCTCGTAATTACCCTTCACCCATATACACAAATACTCTGATTCACATTTCTCTTAATCGTTCACCATTCTTAATCTTCATCTCTGTCTTCTTCTATAACTCACTCTCATTATCATCATGTCCTTTTCCGGTGTTTGTATCCTTCTAAAACCAACCTCTCTTCAAGTTTCTCGCAATCCCTGCCATAAGTCCCTTCACATATTCTCATTTATCTCTTTCACTTCCTCAGCATTCGTTCAAAATCATCTCGCATTTTACACATTTTATAATCAACATTCATATTTGCGGAAACGTCATGTTTTTTACTTTTTTTATTCACTGATTATCCAAGTAAGCTATAAAGAGTAGGGGGGATAACAGACTGCCATGTCTCACCCTTATCCTCACCTCAAATCATTTTTCTATTTATTTACACCTAGTTCTTCACTTTTGCACCCACAACGTCTATTGCAAATTTTTATTCTATAATTTTTTATTGTGGTGTCTCTTTCTCACACTCTCATTGGTTCTCTTTCTCTCTACACTTTAACAAATCTCCCCCTACTCTTCCAAAGCCTTTTTCCTATGGATTATTGAGTCAAAAGCTTCCCAGGATTCAAAGAATGATATATACAGTTTATTTTATATTGATTAATTCGCCGCAGTTCTATTTGATTCTGTCATTAAAAGCTACATGCAATAGATTTCGAAAGGTAACTCGCTTGCCTTTCCTGTACCCATTATTATTCAATCCCACTGATTGTGTTTTCTTCCCCTCTTCTTTAATCTTTTTCTACAAATCCTCTTTTTCGTACACTTTTTGCTATGCATTTAGTTCCTACCTAAAAGCATTTTTATCCAAATTTAATTTATCACACACTATCACCGTATCTACCTTTTTCTTTGTTACATTCATGGGGGCTCGCAAGAATACAGTGATTTCCTTTAGCCTATTTTCTCTGTGCGAGCTTCACACCCAAGTCTTTCCAACGTTTATTAAAAAGTTCCACATAATATTCTTATTCAATTCTTTTCTTTATTCCCTTATCAACTCTATTGCAACCCGTCTTCGCCTGGCGCTCTTTTCTTTTTTTATTTTTTGGACAATGCTTCCTCTATTCTCCCATCGTAATTGAAAAATTATAACATACGCTTTCTATCTATCTCCAATCTTCGATATTGGTACTCTATCCTCGCGGTCTCCCTCTCCACCATATTGCTCTTCTCTTCGCACATCTTATCCCTTCTTCCTTCATTTAATGTATGTCTCCCCAACAAAATATTTCTTCCTTCTCCTCATTTCTCATTTACCTCTCCTCTTCCTGTGCTGTAAGTACCTCTTTTTCCTTATTTTTGATTCCTATAAAACTTTCTTCGATTTGGTTTTTTATTTACTGTTATTTAGCCCTAATACTCTCTGAAAACTTTCTTTCCTCCCTCTGCATCACTCAATCTCCCAATTCTTCTGCCATTCTTTACGCCATCAGCGTTTTAGCCTCCCGTATCACTATCTCTACTCTGTTAACTGCTATTACGTATTTACCCCTTCTATGCTTTGTTCTTACTCTTCAGCCACTTATCATTCCTTGATCTTTTCACCCACCACCTCTTCATCACATCACTTTCCTTATTCCACCACGATTATGGAAGTGACCAGCGATTTTCTTCCTCGTTCTTCCAATCACCTCCACTCCCACGTCTCTATACACGGATTCACCAATAATTTCCTGCAATTTCATGTTTCATTTCTCCCATTATTAAGTGAACTTTATTGAAAATAATTATTTATTATTTAATTAAGTAATTCCAATTTCCAATTCTATTTTACAATCGATAATAAGCCTCTTTAGTCTATGGATGTAATTAAGCTTTTAATTTCCTTTAATATGTAAAATCACTAGTGGTACAAATGATTGAGAGAATGATGGAGAAGAAGATAGTAAGAGAGAAGAGAGGAGAGAGAGAGAGATGAGCAGAGAGACTGGAGAGGAGGAGAGAGAGAGAGAGAGAGATTGTTGAAAAAAAATTGAATAGCTTTTGAAAGGTGATAGGCAGAGTAATTATTAATTGGCTTGCTACTATATATATATAATAATTTATACATACTATATATATATATAATGTATTATATTGATATATATATATATTAGTATATATATAGTTATTATCATTATATATATATAGATATATTATATGTATATATACTATACTATCTATGTTAGCCTCAATATTAATATATATATATATATATACCTATATTACTATTATTATTAGATATTATATAGTATACCTATATATATAATATTATATTATATATATATTATATATATATAATAATATACCTATTATATTGTTGTATATATATATATATAATATGGTATAAATTATATAATGTAATATATAGTATACCAATTAACCAAATTACATACTTTGTGCTATAAAATAAATATTATTCTAAATTTCTAATATTGTATATATTTATATATTATTATAATTATTATACTATAAATATATTTATATGGTCATATATATATAATATCATTATTTTATAGTAAAATATAAATATATAATATTTATGACAATAAGTATTTATATTATATTTATATATATATATATTAATATTATATTAAATTTTAAATATATTAAAAAAATATTTCAAAATTTATATATATATGATTGTATAAAATGTAAGACATCAAAATAAAATACTAAGTAATAAATATAATGATCATATTATATTATAAATTATTAAATTATTTTTAACATTAAATTAATTTGTTATATATATATATATTATATTTAGTATATTAATATATATAATAAATATATATAATTAATTTATTATTATTATATTATATATAATATATATTATATTTTATATACTATATTATTTATTATAATATATATTATAGTATATATATATATATATATATAATATATAAAATATCACTTATTGTTATTATATTTGCTATTATTTATTATTTCATTATTGCTTTCACCAGTCAAGTATTGTTATAATTAAATCCCATTTTATTTTATTTTATTATTATATTATCACTATTTTATTTTATCTATTTATTATTATATTATTATTAATTATTATTATTATTATTATTATTTAATTATTATTATTATTATTATATTATTATATATATATTATATATATATATATATATATATTTATATAATTATATATATATTATATATATATACTATATATATATTATATATATATATATATATATATATGAGTCGACTGCGGTGGAGAATGGACACGCATTGAAAAGAGATGGGAATAAGAAAAGAGAATGATATTAGGAGGAAAGGATTATTTAGAAAGAGGAAGTGGGGTTTTGAGCTATGTTGGGATTTTGGGTGTTGGTTTAGAGATGGGTTTTAAAATGGTGTTCGATTAGACTGTGAAAAGATGACTTTTGATAGCATAGGGAATGTAGCGACAAAAAGAATGAATAATAATATAATTATACATAAAATTTATAAAACTGTGAACTAATATTGAAATCAATTGATTTTTAACTGCAGGAGCACCCAAAATTTTTTAATCTTGATCTCCGTATTTGATTACAAAGAACACATGCAAATTAAAAAATGCATCAAAGGCAAGCTTAGCAGCAAGATTTATTTATTATAAGAACATCAGAAGATATAGGACATGTCTTGGGAGTTAGCTAGGGGGAAGTAACAACTCATTTACAAGAATGATCAATTGAAACAAACAACTAAAATGAGAAGTCCCGGTAGCTCGGATGCGATTGCATTCGCCAGAGTTTGACTGTAAGTGTTAGGTTTGGATGTGATTGCATTCTCCTGAGTTTGGTTGTATTTGTTAGGAGTATTTGGGTCATTGCTTTCACTTGAATTTTGAGCGCTATTTGTTAGGAGTTTTCTCCTGAGTGGTGGTTCGCTCCTAAATTTGTGCTTTAAAAAAAAAAAATAAATTAATTAGTTTTTTTTAAATATATAAGTCATATTGGTTGGGATCATAATAGGAAATAGGAAGCTTCATATAGGACGAATTAGGTAAATATATTATTATATATATACATTTATATATATATATATTATATATATTTATTATTATAGTATAACAATATAAATATATTTATAAAATAGATTATACATGTATATATATGAGCACTTTATATAGACGTGTTAATTATATGAATGCCATCATAGTATTTTTTTTTTTATTTTTTATAATATATATTATATATATTGTTATATATATATAATTATATATATTTATATATAATATTAAATATATTCAAATATATATATATATATATATAATATAGATTATAAATTTGATATAATTTAATATATATATATATATATATATATATATATACTATATATATTATTATTAGATCATATATATGTAAATTCTACTTTTCATGCCAGTATTATATTTATATATTATATACACTTGCACAAGTAGACTAAATAATATATTTACCTATACATGTATGTATTTGAAAAATATAATAAGTGCATCTTTACGGTAAACAATTATATATTATTAACATACTTAAATTATATTAATATATGTTTGAGTAAGAAGGTTTAAATAAGATATTAATATATAGCATACATGTATATATGTATTATACACATTATTAACATAATTGTGAACTTATGTATATATATGTTCTAATTTATTAATATATATATTATAATTTATGTATTCATATATTGTGAACTTAACTATTAATTATATAATATATATATATATTATATATATTATATATTATTATATTTTATATATATATATATATATTATATTATATTTATATATTTTAATATATATATACATGATAATATTTATATTTTAAATTTCTTTCGTGAATCTCTGTTATTTCTGTTTATGACATATTCAAGAATAGTCTCTTAATAGAGCAACAGAAGAACAGCCTTTATCAAGTTCTAATATATTAATAATATAATATAATATATATATAATAATACATAATAATAA
>JABUQX010031234.1:7500-30000 GCA_015478945.1 Trachelipus rathkii | reverse complement strand
AATACAAATTTTATTAAATTCTCATGGCCTATCTTCTAAAACTCTATTTTAAAAATATTACTAACTCGAGGAGCTTACAAAATTTTCCGATCTTGAGATTTTTTATGATTAACAAAACTTACATCAATTAAAAAAATGGGGGTCCAGTTTATCAACATTATTTTGATTTAGGATACTTCTAATTATAAGAAGCGATCAAGATTAAGTAGGACATCGGCGTGGTGTTTCGGGCTTTTCTTCATGTATGAGTCAAAGAAGTACATGAATCAAGGCACCTAAATGGCTCAGTCCATTTGCCGTCGGTCCTCTCCAGCTGTCTTAGCGGCGCACATTCGCCCAATAACAGCGTTAAGACCAGGTTCGTCAACGGTCGGTCGTCTGAGGTTGTATTATTTTCTTCTTGGCCTCCTTCTTCTTGCATCAGACTTTCCAAAAATGCAGTGCACCACACCCCTAGCTTAGGGTCTGAATTGCCGTGTGCGACGACTCCTGACAATATTTCTCAAAAGTTAAATAGAAATGAAAACTTTCGGTGTTAACTTAGTAAAAAAAAAAAAAAAAAATCATAATTAAATATATGATTTTAATATACTAATATAGATATTATGTTTTAATTATATATATATACTATACTACTTTTTACTATTATCGTTTTATGGTTTTGAAAGATTACCATTAAGTCAATTTTTGTATGCATTTTGCGTGCATGTCTGCAAAAACAATTAAAGATTTTTATAAATAAATATTAATGCTTTATTTCTCCGTATATTTTATATTATACTATATATATATTTAAATCTATAGTTATATTAATAATGAGTAATATTAATATAAAAAAAATATATATATTAATATATATATTAAGTTATTATTAATATATATATAAGTGTTTTACTTGCTATCAGTTATATTTAATTATATATATATTATATATTAATTATTAATATATATATTTATTATTAATTATTATTTATTTAATTTTAATTTTAATTATTATATATATATTTTATATTATATATTATTATTTAATTTAATTATTATTGAATATAATGCATTATTATTATTATATATATTATTTATATATTATTATTATTATATTATATTAATTTATATATTATATCTATATATTTTTATATATTAGTATTTTTATTATTACATATCATTCAATTACAATTATTTAAATTTACATATAAAAAAAAAAATTTACTATGATGTACCATCATTTATCCTTCATCCAATTAACGAAAAATTACTTCCCATTAGCAATCACACTATACTTAAACCACCCAAAAAACGCTTGAAGGTTACTGCAAATATAATAGGTATATATTTATTAATAAGTAAGTGGTGGAATCAACCCAAACACCTGAACAAGTTAGGTTAAGTGAATATTGTTACAGGTAACTTTTATTGCAGAAGCAATAAAATTAAAGATCAAAATCATAAGATAGTGTCAATAACTTAAAAGTATACCATTGCTTTACATGGTACCAATAGCACCACACATTTCATATATTAATCATACCACTACCACTAAATGGTAGTATGTATAATGTAGCTATAGTAAATACCGGTAGAGATAATAATAAAATAAAATGTTATGTTTGGCAATCTCGCTACCACTAAGTGGAAGTACTTATAGACCACAATTTACTTATTGAGTAATTGAATAAATAAAACAAAAATGTTTATCAACAGTTTGTCAACAATACTGCTGCCACTGGGTGGAAGCACCTTAAAAAAACATATAGCATCGGGTGTGGTGACCGAGCCCACCTTTTTCAGAGGGGTGATTCGAATCTTCTGTGAGGTATATATTAATAATATATAATATAATTAATAATTATTATATGTATATTATTTTATTATTATTTATTATTATTATATTAAATATGATTATTAATGTATTATTAGTTATGATTAGTTAATGTATATGTTGTAATAATGGTATTATCTACAATATCATCTCTTGCAGTACAGGCTAGGCTATTATTAAATAGTGTCTGGTGTTCATGTATATATATAATTTATTAAATATATTTAATAATTATAATATGATTATAATTTTATTGATTATAATTTGTATGTCACTATTTTTGTTTAAATAAAGCAAATAGATTAATAGTAACTTGATCAGTTAAAATAGGATTCAATATCATTTTATTACTAATTTATATATTTTAGTTATTATTATTCAAAGATTATTATTGTAGAAAATATATGAAAAGATTATTTGTTGGATTAAGTGTATAAAGTAATATAGCTCTCATTATAGATGGTTAATTAATGTATTTATTATTATTTGATATATATAATTATTTAATATATATAAATAGTATATAATTAAATATATATTATATTTATCTATGTGAAAGTTACTATTGTTATTACTGGTAGTAGTAGTGGTAGTAATGGTTATGGTATTATTATTATTATTATTATTATTATTATTATTATTATTATTATTATTATTATTATTATTATTATTAAATAATATTAATTATTATTGATATTATTAACCATTACTCTCGCTCGTTATTATTATTAGCATTATTGTTATTATGTATTATTATTATTTATTATTAGTTATTATTATTCATAATTATTATTATTATTTATTATTATTATTATTTTTTATTATTATTATTATTATTATTATTATTATTATTATTATTATTATTATTATTATTATTATTATTATTATTATTATTATTATTATTATTATTATTATTATTATTATTGTATTATTCATCACTATAAATTATTATATATATACGTAAAAATATTAACAATATTGATTTTTATAATAAATAATATTATTTTGATTAGTATTATTATATATTACTTCACTATATATCAATAATAATCTATCTATTAACATATTATTATTCATTATTAGATGTTATGATATATGGAAGGTGATAATATGTAATATATTTATTTAGATTATGTTATTATTGTTTATTAGTAAGAAAATGTTTATCATTAGTATTTTTAGTAAGAATAATGATTATATCTTAGTATTATTAGTAATGAAAATGTGTGTATTTAATTGTTATATTAATTTTATTTATTATTGTTATGGAAATTTTTGTTTTTAAGCTTATCTCTTTTTAATGATAATAAGATAAGATGGGAAGAATATTGATAAATTATTCAGATAATAATAATAATTACATCCAGATAATAAAATAAATAAATTATAGAAAATATATAATAATAAGATGATAATCAGATAAGAAGAGTTGTAGTAATTAGGAATAATTGAAAATATAATATATGGAGATTAACGTAAATAATACCAAAGTGAATTTGTCGTTGTGTAGATTGTATAATGTTAAATATATTACCATAATAAAGTAGATTGAGATAGAGATAATATTGGAACATAATGAAAGAAAAAAAGAAGTAAGATATGCAAAGAAAGGAAACAGAGATAAGTAAACAAACTTAAAGCACCGAGACTAATATTTGTTTGTGCATAAAAGAGTTTAATTTAGAATATTTCAGGTAGTGTTGGCAAGAAAGAGAATTAATATTATTTAATAGTACTTAAATAATATATATTGTGAAATAAATGCGAGATGTATTCAGGACCTTGAAGGAGACTGGGAGGCAAAGTACGAGGTGGTTAATTATAAAAATATAGTGATATTATAAGAGTAGTAGATGTACAATTAATTTTGCAACTACTGAATAATATATAGAAGAGATAATATTGAAGAAGTAATATATATATAGAATTGTTATTAAGTTTTTTATGAAATATGCAATAAGGCGATGTATAGTATTATTAAGGAGAGAAGACTTATGTCATTAGGTACTTAGTGTATCGTATTATGTGAGTATGGATTCTATAATATGATATTAGTAATTATAAAGTATAACAATATGTTTTGATAATACTGTGACATAACTACAAAATTAGTAGAGTTAATATAAAAATGAATGATTTAAAAGATTATAATTTATTTTAGTATACAGGTGTATATATTTGTCTCTACTACTTTGGTATTTATTAATTATGAGATAGACAGTAGTGATACATGAGATAATTAGATAAGGGTGTGATTAAGGGAGTGTTAGCTATGATGAATAGATATTAAGTTAAGTAAGTGGTAATAGTGTCTAGACCTACTTAAGTATAGTAGTATATAGATTTAAATTTATTGTAGCGAAATTGAAGAAAGTTATTGTAGTATATTATGATTAAGACGTTATTGGCAGGGTGATAATAAAACTAATAAAGTAGAGGGTCTTCAAGGAATATGATATTAATATATGAATATAAGTAAGTTAAGGTGATGTTAATTATATAATATAGTTAATTTAGAGAGTGGGGTGTGTAAAATCATGGTGTACTTGATGGTACATATTTTATATGACCATAATACAATTTTAAGATTATATATATTAGTATATTATATATATATATATACTATACGCTATTTATCACTGATAGGTTTAATGATAAAGGAAACGATTGATAGCATATAAATAAGTGAAGTTTGTAATTAGGTTAATAAAAGGTGGAGTAGCAATTAAGATCCATTGGAAGGTAGCAATAGGTACCTAGTATGTGTTGTAGCTATGGATAGTTCTGCATATGAAGAGCATGTTGTTAATCTATAGGGGTGCTTATAGTATAGTAGTGAAACATGGTTATGGAATATAAGATTAGTATTAATAATCTAAAAAGTGCAATGAGCCATTCATATCAGCTTATGGAATATTAGGGTCTGAGTTATAGCTACGTAAATGGGAGAATATAAAATGTATATAAGTAAATGAATACGTGTAATAGTATACAGTATTATCCGTGAGCGAGTGATGAATAAATAGGTCATATATATGAGAGTAAATAAAATGTATATGTTTTAAGGTTATTGGTTTTAGTTATATTAATGAATAATAATAATGATATGTACTGTATGTATTAAGGTGGTATATATTAATAGTAGGTTAGTTAGGTCTGGGACGACACCGGTATATATCAGGGAGATATACGATAGAAAAAAAGTGGATTGTACCAGTTAAAAGTGAGAACCGTACTTGTAAAAAAGAAATGTTAGTTTCGAGAGTCCTAAGAGGTGATGATAAAGGAAAGGTGTATAAAGAAGTTATAGAATGGCGAGTTATTTATGATTATATGTAAGGTAATTAAGGTAGTTGTGCTGGCCCTCAGTGAGTGAAGCCCACAAGGTCATAGATAACACATTATAGGGTAGGTCGTCTTTGTATTACTGATATCTAGTACTTGGCCGTATCAGTACTCTATTTGATACCATTTAGTTATTTTATTTTTAACTTTGTATAACAGGCCGCACTATAATGATAATTGAAAGAAATTGGGAGATGTATATAGCTGATTTATTTCCTCGAGAACTTATATAACGTCTGCTCTTAATTACTTTCTATTTATCTCACGAGTCATAGTTATGATCACACCTACTACTCCATATCTGTAAAAGTGAGGGGGATAAAGGAAGATTATATTATATATATATATATTATATATATGTTTTAGTGTATAGGTTTTTGTTAGTATGCCTTTTAGTGTGTCAAGGGTGGGGTATATAAGTAAAATGTTGTTTCTGCTCGTATTAACTTAATTTCTGAAATTGGGTGCACAATCTTTTTGATTGATAAAGAAGAAAGATTGCAGAATCCTATAAAGTGATACACTAGATGGATTTAAATTGATCACATGTATAGAGAATATATGTAATAAGGGATGATCTACCTAACACCAGCATTCTTAACATACTTTAAAAGACTTAATGTACTCTTGATGATGATAGTAATTGATACATAAAAAGATATCGCTTAAAACAATAATCCCCTGTATCTCTATCTATACACCAAATTTAATAAAAGAAACACATACTTTTTAATGGGTCATAATATCGTATTTATAGGGTGCAAACAAACACACACATACGTTAAAGACTATCTGCACAAAACAACACAAGCGCGCTGCGCGCGCCACTACACATCACACAACACACACACACACACACACACAAAACACACACACACTACCGTATTATAAGGTTAAATTGAGATAAGCCGCTTGTATGAATGAAACCTGTAGAAGGAATACATTAATGGAATGGTATGTCGTTAATTTATGCACTAATTTAACGCATTGGGATCTCACGAGAAAGGCAAATTAAGCTTAAACTTTTAAGGCGGGTCAGATATGATTATTATTATTATTAATTATTATTATTATTATTCATTATTATAATTATAATTATTATTATATTATTTATTTATTATTATATTAATTATTCGGTTACTTGTATATATTAATTCTTTAATTATATATTATTATTATTATTATTATTATTATTCATTATTATTATTATTAATTATTATATTATTGTCATTTATTAATAATAATAATAAAAATTATATATTATTACGGTATCATTATTATTATCATAATTTTTTATTATTAATATTATTATTATTATTATATTATTACTATTATTATTATTATTATATTGTTATAATTATTATTATTATTATTATTATTATTATTATTTTATTATATATTTTATTATTATTAATAACTTATTATTATTATTAGTTTAACTTTTAAAATTATTAATCTTATTTATTTATTATCTATATTTATTTATCTTAGTGGATTATTTATATATTAAATAATTCATTAGTAGTGTCATCTAATTATTTATTATATTATTATTTACTTATTATTATAATACTCATATCTCATGATTTCAATTAAATTCACCCTAACATACCCAAGGGATGATTATTATGAAATATAATTATTGGATTCGTTAATAATCATTACTCCTATTTAATAATTTCATATATTATTAATAATATTAATGGTAATTATATTAATATTATGTATTAATAAATTATATAAATATTAGGTTATCTATCTGATCTATACATATTATCTGGATATATTACCTTATAATCATTAATTTAGATTTATTGGTATTTATTATTTATTATTATTAAAATTAGTTCCATTATTATTGAGTATTATCATTATAGCAAATAATGAGTACTTTAAATTATACTCAATATTCACATCACATTTTATTCAACCTCAAGGCTCACCTTAGGTATTATACTTTAATTTGGAACTATATTATTAATTTAAATTAATATATTTATTATTCCAAATAATTATTTATGATCAAAATCTTAATCATTTTATATATTATTATAATTAATAATATTACTATTATATAATTATTATTATTATTTTATTATATGTATTATTTATTCCCATCGTCATTATTATTACTATTATTATTATTGACTCTATGATCTCAGTTCATATTAACAAGAAATGCTAAGTAAATATTACTTATTATTATTATATATTTAAAACATTTTAATAATATATAATAATTATTATTTCAATTAATTATCATATAGATCAATGTCGATGTTGTTATTCTATTATATGAAAATTCATAAAAATTAACGGCAAGCACTAATAAATCGATAGAAACAGGAACAAAGGCGAAACTGCATTCTAAAGATGTTTATCTGGCTATTTGTAACTAGTCAGAGCGCACAGATACTTAATGAAAACGATTATAGAGGATCAGTATAGCTAGACGCATATGCAATGATCTGCCACACAGTCAAATTGCATCATTGTTTTATGTATTTTCTGGTGGTAATTATTTCTTCATACATGACTTAATTTTCGATATATTAATTATTTCCTTTACAATAAAAATCACTAATGTATTTTTTATCTTTATTTCTACATTTAGTAACTTAAATATAAATATGAATCGAATATTAAAATTATTTTTTCTGTTAAGGAGCTAACTTTCGATCACTTATATTATATTTTTATCATAATGCATTTATTAATTTTTTTAATATTTTATTTTCCTTTTTTTAAAATAGAGTTTCTTTAAAAAAAACCTTACAAGGTCTACGTTCTCACCATTATTCTGGGAGCTGAGGCTTCCTCTGAAGTGAGTTAGCAGAATCGTTAAGAAATCATTTAATAACATTATACTGGATTAATATAAGCTAGTATATAAAGCAAATACCACCCACCCTATATACTCTATATATATCATCCTCCTTACTTACAGCTCCGTGAATTAATATACAATTAGATTCAACTGGGTCTAAGTTCTAATATATAAGATATATATATACCTCTTATATTTATTGCATTCAAACTCATAAATTATTGCACTAAAACACTACAAAAAATACTTGCATATCAATGAAAGGGTTCATGAATCATACATTTTTTTATTAATTTATGTTCAGCAATAAGATATAACTTTACTAACATCAAAATTTTCAACATTCCAAGGGCTTTTAATATAAAGTAATATATATAATATAATATAATATAATATATTTATAATATATATATTAAATAATATACTATATATATATATATATATATATTATATATATATATATATATATATATATATTATATATATAATAAATATATATATTATAATATATAATATATATATATATATATTATTAAATATAAATATAATATATGATATATCTATATATAATATATAATAATATATATAATATATATATATATATATATATATAGTATAATATATATTAAAATATATATTAATATATATTATATATATTATATATATTAATAGTATAAATATGTTAAATATATACATCACTCCTTACGAATTTAACCTACTAATCTTATTCAACTACGCTCATACCCGTACGATTCACTAAAGTTTATCTCATATTAATGTTAAAATAATAAATATTATACTTAAGTCACAAGTTCGTACTTACATTCTAACTAGTACGTATATAGCTTATTATTCATAAATATGAATGCATATATGGGCCTTCCCAAGTCCAAAGGCACAACATTGAACTATGGATTTTCTATATATTCTCAGATGACCAAGAGCTCACTACCGAAACGGTTCACTCTTGAGCCTTATAGATAAAACCGCGGTTTTCATAGCACTATTAGATAATAGGAGTGGTACCATTAACTAGTGTGTTAGCCGATTGGAAAAATTTACAACCTCTACTAGTAGATTATATTAGAGTTATGATCATTATGTACCAAATCAGATGCTACATGATATTAATTACCGTATATTAGCTCTATGGAACTAATGCTAAAAATAGTACTAAAAGTAAAGTGCCCTAACTAATATACCTTAATCTATATATACTATAATATAATAAGTATAAGCATTTAGCCATTAACTATGGAATAGGTGTTTATCATAACCTATACGTGAGGGGAGGGTTTAGGTAGATATAGTAATACTATGTCTACACGAAGTGATACTAGCAGACTGTATCGTTATTATATAAAATATTTAAAGTAAGGATAGGTTGGATCCGAACTCCTAAGATAACACAATTCACTACGTGTTCACTAAAATTATATACTAGGTGAGGTAGAATAGCATCTCACTAATATATGGGAGAGAGTAGTATGCTCACCACGTTACTTGTCTTAATGAATGTAGTGTAATAACACTCATATATAACCTATGTAAAGGATATATAATAGATATAACCAAATATTTCAAAGAGTGAGGAATAACGATCTATCTATATAGCACCTAGGTAGGGAATAAATAATATTACGAGGTGAGCGGCACTCACCTTGAATTAAGGTGAGTATAATACATGAATGAGAAACGTACCTAAGTCTACGAGAGAATTAAACACCACCAGCAATAACAATATCATGTGGGTAGGGGATACGAAACGGATTACGAACTACTATAGAAACACTTATAGTATATATATATTAATTAATATATATATATATATATATGTAATATATTATATAATATATATATAATTAAATTATATATCATATATATATATACTACTAAAAGGTGGTGAGATATACTGAAGACTTTATAAATGTGTGGATGGGAATCCCCGAAGAAATGAATCATTTGCAATATATAGTGATATATTTAATACAGTGGAGTGTAACCATAAATACTATTAATAACCGTAAGTTATATATAGATAACCCTAATAATATTTCTATAGGGAATGCGAGCTTTTGAGTAATGATATTTCATACCCACTTGTGAAATATGCACTCTTAAATAAACTTTATAAGTAGTATATTGATACGTAAGCTCAACTACTCTATTTTGGCGGTTTATGACCCTGGATTACAGTAACCTACTGTTATAAGTCTACCGACAGTTATAGTATTACACCAAAGTGGGTAGGTAAATACTAATATAATACTATTGTTTATATTCAGTAGGGGTAGTAAATAGAACATGTTATCTGGATAATGAGTTGAAATTTATATATATAATATCAGTGAAAAACCTATAATAATACAGGATTATCAATACTTACTTACACATACAAGGGCTAATACAACACTTAGCTTATAAGCGTATGGTTTCACTAATTTCGCGATCAATAATGATATTCATTTTTCTATGTCAAGATTCTTCAATAGAATTTTAGTACTTAATTTTGATCTATTTAACTTCAGCTGAAATGGATTATAATAATTATATTAGAGATATAATCATAAAAATCAAATTATCATTTCTAAAAATTTTTACTTTTTATGATTCAGGTTCATCAAAACCCTGGTCTCATCCATGATCATCGACCGGGTCGCCAGACTGGGTAATCATTAGGTCATCACCTCAATATATAAGATGTAATTTATTTATATAAACTGGTCCAGACAAACAATAAATATCTAAATTAGACTTATACAAGGAATGATCATTAATAGGTATACATAATAATGTAACACTACAAAGTGGTATAGATAAGGCAGTGTAACGTTTATACTGTAGCTATAATATACTTATAGTAGTATAAATAAACTATTATAAGTATATAGCTTAACCTATAGCAAGTGTAGTATTAAATATTAATTATATTTCTAATATAAGTAATTCCGGTTAAGCTTGTGGTGCGAACGGACCATCAACCCTTAATTATAAGTCACATATTTCAATATGAATTACTCTATAATATATAAATATGATAACAAAGATAGATATATAGATTAAATATATAAATTTTAGTCGAGCATGAGATTATCATTAAAATATATAAATTAATAATTAAATTATAAATAAAATAATACATTTAAATCAATAATTATAATAATAATGAAATAAATTATATAATCATATTAAATATATAATAATATATAATAATGAATAGCTGATAGCTCCGAATGGAAAATTTGATTAGTGATTATTATAGCTTTATAATTACTAATGTTTATTATATTATTATTAATGCTATTATAGTACCATAGTGGTTATAATAAATGTGGGACTAAAAATGGCAACAAGCCTTATATTAGTATAATAGTAAAAAGGGTAACAATGGTACTGCTGCTAACGTCAAAATAGGTAACAGATAATATAAAGCACTATTTATTATTATTTTATAATATTATTTCTACTATATATTAATTATAAAAAAAAAAAATTACAGTTTGGTTCAATCCACTACTACACAAAGGGCAGCAAGGACACATATCAAGGGAGTATCGGAGGTAGGTAGACGGACACGAAAAAAATCGAACACTTACAGACTTTTTACGGTGTAAAAACGAGAGATGGGAATAACAATGACGGCTCGACTGTTGAAATGTGAGGGTATAATTTAATCACATCAAAAAGAAAACAAAACATGCCGTAAATACAGAAATGGGAGGAGGATTCCACAGAACAGATAGTTTCGCGCAAAGGTATATTAGAAGGAAGGCACACAGGATTCAACGAGGCTATTGAGAGCTGGTAAGAAGTGAACTCTCATAGGACGTTTATTCACTTAATGTACTAAACACAAAAATAACTCGTATTGCGACAAGATACAAGCACTACTATATATATATATATTATATATATTATTACCTTGGTGCTATATGATATGGAACTAGGTATTCGGGTTAAAGGTGGTTATTAAGTAGAGTGATAATTACACTCTCGAGCTCCTATTTGCCGTAGTACTGCGGTACTATATTATATAGAAAATAGAGATAAATACACCAAACTCATTCAGGCGACGTAAAAGGAGATAGAGGGCAGTATGAATTAGGTTTATAGTAATATAATAGAATACAGAATATTATAACAAATATACTTTTGGAGCTTTATTGACGACTCAATACTATAGTATCCATAAAGTACCGGTGAAACTAATAAGATCACTACCAGATATGAGATATAAACAGTTAAACATACTCCATAACAAGTAACGGAGATTAGATACCTCATTGTATAGCTGGAAGTTAAACTGAGAAAGTGATAAAAATATAATGTCTCGTAGTCAGTAAACAGAAATTTACCTAGTGTTTACTTGAGCCTTTATATATCTATATAGCCCTATAGCAAACATTTAGTAATGTGAGTATTCCAAGACTTATTATTTTGAGTTTATAATTCATCAAAAATTCTTCAAAGTGTATATTTGTCACAAAAGAGAGACGAGAGAACAGTCGAATAAGACAGGAAAGTTAGAAGGTTATGAGAGGGAGATGTGAAGAAATTGAGTTTTAAGAATTGAATTTCACAAGGTGAGAATCGACCCATACCCGAAATTCATTTACCAGATCATAGCGAGAATAGAATGAAAAGATTAAGCGAGAGGCTCAATAATTGCTAGAAGTAAATAATAAGAGGAGAGACAGAATGAAATGAGTTTAAGAATTAGAGAGTCAGAGTACTACATGAGCATATGTACGATATGGATGAGTTAGATGTGCAGAGTGAGTAAAAGATCATTAATTAGAAAAGTATATATATATTAAAGTAGAGTAAGATAAAGTACATGAACCCTGAGAGAATAACCACTATTATGACAGAATATAAGCGAGAGATAAGTATAGTCGGTACGCGACTTGATATTTTTGATACAAGCCGATATTTGAGTGATTTGAAAAGAAAGCTAACATAATAAAGTAGTAGTACAATAAGAGAAGGAAGGGATGACTTATGGAAGAGCAGTGACGCTATAGCATAATAATCCTAGGTCGTGAGATAATGCTTTGGATATTTATAGCGAGCCTCACTACGACAAAGTACTCCTCGTATTCCTAAGAGCGGAAAATCATAAATCGGTTAGATAGAAGTTATCGCCAGTAGAGATACTACTAGAACGATACGTAATAAGCACGTACTGAGGCGTATCGGAAAGTATAAAGGGAATACTGAGTTTTATCCAGATGATCTTATATAAGATAAGAGATTGTACGTAAAGATATGAGGGAGATTTACATATATGATCGTGATAGATTATAAATTAACAAGGAGAGCTATATAGAGCGATTATAGTCGATCAAGGTATTACTAGATGAGCAGCTCCTTTTTCGAAATTAGGTGGATCACTTATATGTGTCACTACGCAACTAACTAGAGAGAGAGTAGATATAAGTGCAAGTATATAAGAGATTAATAAAGAATTAAGTTGAATACACAAAGGGGGGGACAGCATCAATTAAATATTATATATAGAGCCCACCCCCTCACAATCAACGGTAGGAGGATTACCCATCCGTGAGCCATACCCGCTATTTATACCTAACGTTCATTTATATAGATTTTCAGGAGCCCATTATGCACCCATCAATGTTAATTCACAAGTAGCATAAAGGTACATTAAAGACATACCTGAGTAAGCAGTATAAGAATAGTGAAGCAGGAAGAGGGATGCTATAAGTATCTTGATTCTTAATTTAGTTTTAAGGAAAATAGTGAGGCCTGAAATAATATAGATTGGACCTTTTATCATTGGAGAATTATCACAAGCTAAGAAACCTCAGTATCTGAATATAAATGATGCAGTGAGAAAGGCAGTAATTATAGCTAAGTTATGATAGAGAGGAATTAATTTATTTAGAGCTAAGTAGAGGCAGATATAAGATATATTCAGTAGTTATAAGGTAAGAAATAAGTAGTTTAGTATAGAGAATATACTTCCGTTTAGATGAATATATATAAGTCCTCTTTGCCGTATATACTCGAAATATTGAGTATCTCACTGTCATAACGATTTCTAAGGCTGAGAAATGTAGATATATTAAGTGAGGTGAATAGAGTAAGAACGAATTTTACTCACACACCTTTACTCACGTAATAAATAATACATCTGTATCTCTAGTACCTGATAATGGCACAGAGGAACAAGTCAACTAGATCTAGATCACCATATAGGTGAGTTTAATTAATAGAAGATAAGATTATTCGATTAGTGATTATAGAACCTACTCTACTAAGCCTCACATCAACGATTACAGCTCACCACCTATCGGCAGAAGCCGAAGCGTCACTACGATGACAAATAAGCATTACATCAATTATATTAATATATAGATTAGGTCTATATATGATCAGTAAATAGCTAGTAACGCAAGGCCTCCCCCACCCCTAATCGATATATATACCCGACAAATAATGATGCCATAATGATAAACGCATCAAGGGCAGGATGGAGCAGTTGAGAGAAAGTGTATTTATGAGATTAAAGAGATAATATAGGATGAGTTGAGTTATGATATCAGAGAGAGGATAGAGAGAGAAGAGAAGTAGATATTTTCCTAAATTAGTATTAAGCTTAAAAATTGGTGTATTTATAGAGAGAAGAACTTAATGGAATAACATTGGGTAATTATATAGTAGAGTAGTATTCATAAAATATATAGATTATTAGAATATATATTGGAGGTTATATATAAATCAGTAATCCGGAGAAATGTGTAGTAGGTATCTTATTAATTATAGTTATGTAATCCATATGATCTAGTGATTTAGAGATAAATTATAGCTAGTAGATATGATACTGAGGCCTATATACCTCCACTATACTATAAATATCATTATTAGTAGATGTAGACTCATGTACAATTCAGTGTATTATGTGTATAATTTAGAATAATCACTAAAATAATAGGACATCTAGTATTTGGATGAAATAAATAAAACTATCTCTAGTGATTGAAAAGTAGTTAAACGTATATTTAAATAATAGGCTCATAGAATATAATCTATTCGTCACTAGGAGAATTAATAGTTAGATGAAGTAACAAGCTATTGTAGTAGAAGGAGAAAATTTAGAGTTCATACTAGAATTCTCCTATTCTTTATTTAAATATCGAGTAATATCACTAGTGTAGTAATGTAATACATATATATAGATGTATAGATAAGTGTTTTTAAAGAATATGATTATCAATAAATTAGCACATACATACCCAATATACATACCCTTTATTAATATATATATGACTATAGTGAGTATAATATATATTATAAAATATATATTAATTAAAAGTATTAGAGGAAACAAATAAAATACGATAATTTTAGCGGAATGAATGAAGTATTACTATTATAAGCCATCTGAGTCCTAAGATAACAAAAAGCAATAATAATGATAGTCAAGGGTATAAGAGTTAGAGGTAGAAATAATTATCAACTCAGAGGCTAAAGTTTAGTCAAGTGACTATAATAAGTACCTAGCGAGATATTAATGGTATATAATATATATAGTCTAAATAGATCGAAGTATATTATATACCCGCGCTACTACGTTCATAATCTACCAGCACTATGGTATATCACATCAACTACAAATAAAATAATAACAGAGGCATAATAATGTTGACAAAAAAAAAAGGAAATGCGATTTATAACTCATACAAATCTCGTCCAATTAGATTTAATTGAAAAAATAGTGACAAAAGCATGAAATTAAATCATAGTATTATTGTTACTAAACAATATAAAAAAAATTAATATAATAACCAATACTTTAATTATATATAATATCTTGATGGATTTCCATATATATTCTTTGAGAAACCTACAAAAAACGTGAGCAAATAAATTTAAATATAATATTAATAGATGTAATTATCAATTTTATAAATATATATTATATATATATATATTATATTATTATAATTATATATCTATATATATATATACTATATATATATATATTATATATATATATATATATTTATATATATTATATATATATATAAAATATTAATATAGTTATATTTATATATGTCATATTATAATATATTATAATATGTATATATACAAAAATAATATATATATAGATATATTACGGTATATATATATATTAATATATAATATATAAATATATATTATATTATATAGTTAAAGTATATATAATATATTATAGGTGAAGGTTAGTAGAGTTAAAACTCAGAATAAATATTAACTTACATAGCCAGCCGATAAAAGTGTTATAACGATATATATACTTTTACGGAAACACGGAAAAAATTATGTAGCTGAGTAAATATATTTATAAATACTCAATTAAATAATAATTATAATATATATTTAATAATATATATAATTAAGAATATAAATTGCTCCTTGAGTGATTCTTCACATACAGGATTAAGATCCCTGGAGCCTTCGCAGACGGAATTAGCAGAGTTAGTGTTGACCAAATTTAAAGACAGCACGTAATGAGCTATATAAATAAAAAGAATTCAACGACCTTATAACACCCAGCAAGAGAAATTGTCAATATTAATAAGGAGCTGCCTATATTCAGGATCAGATAACTCATGTCAGCATTACATTATATACTAACCTAAGCTCACACTCGGTTCAATAGCATAACACATAGACCATGTAAGGAGCCACTCTATAATCGAGAATTGTATTTGTATATTGATTATTGTTATACTTTTATGTCTAAATTACTGCGCGCTTAAGTCAAATATGTAATGATAAACAGTACTATTTATACCTATGAGTGATTTCTTCACTTATCCAGAGATTAGATTCTGTAGATGATAAGTATTATACTAGTGTGTTAGCGGAGAGCTGCGTAGCTGAGGTATGATCTGACCTACATATAGCAGTACTTTATTTCTATAGACAAGTTTCTCATTGCTTTGGTTTTATAGTCGCGTATCTTTTAGCTCACACCATGGTACAGTGGTTACAACCCTTACAACTTGCTATTCCGTCTATCGAGGGCCACGGATTAATCCTGGTAAGAGGAATTAGAATCTACTCAAGGAGTAATTTATCATTACAATAGTTGAGCTGCACGCAGTTTGTGTCAGTATTAATATCAGTATATATATATTTATATATATTATATATATAATATAATAATATATATATATATTAATATATATTATATTAATATATATATATTAATATAAAAATATATATAAAAATCATATTATAATATTCTATATATAAACTTTATTTTATCTTGTTAAACATCATTTTAGGGGGTTAGTTAATAGGTCTTAAAATTATAAGGTTATAGATATATAAGTTATAATAAGTAAGTTAATTATTAGGAGTAAATATTAATACTGTTATAACCTATAAAATATCTAATAGCTATATAATACGAATTAAGATAAATTAAATTTATATAATAATATATATAGTATATATATATATTATTAATATATATATATAAATATAATATATATAGATATATATATAATATATAATATATTATAATATAATATAATATATATAAGTATAATTTATATATAGATATATATATATTATATATATATAATATTATTAATATATATTAATATTATATAATATATTAAATATAGGTATTATTTAATATATTATAATTATATATATATAATATAATTAATAATCTATATATATATAAGTATTTAAATTATATTATTTATATATATATTAGTAATTATATATTAATATATATATATATTAATACTATTTATATATACTATATAATATATATATATATATTATATATATAATATATATATAATATATATATATATATATATTATATATAATATATATAATATTAAATTCATATATAATATTATAATATATATATATAAATAATAATATAAATATATAGCTGATATATCTTACGTCATGGTCAAATAAACTTAACCAGTTACATTATTCTCATATTAGATGTGAGTGACTTACTTCTATAATTTATAAAATCATGATAAATTATAATACGTTGATATGCGATGTTTTTAAAACTACGAATATATATATTATAATGATATACTATATATATAATAATTAAAATAATAATAATATATATATATATAATATATATATTAATATAATATTAATATATTAATATAATTAGTATATAATATATATATATATATAATTATATATAATATAAAATATATACTAAATATATATTTATTATATAATATTTTATAGTTATTTACCATAAACATAATTATGAAAATTGAATTCAAATACTACATACAACTGAATAATACTTCAATCTCTCATTCACACTTTTTGTATTCCCTTATTTTATTTTAATCTCCGAACTGAAAGGAGATATATCATTATAAATTTACTACATGTAAAGAACATATAACATAGCATCTTCACATTACGAATATTACTATTTTCCTCTTATATACTATATACGTAGAAACACTCATCTACTGAAGATTAGATAATTAACTCACCAATCACTACCAGGATAATATAATATACGCTAAATAATCTACCTACTAAGTATTTTATAATTCATAATAACTAAAATATTTATAATTAAAATTTAATTAATTAATTTTTATATTCAAATTTATAATGATCGATAAAGATTTAGATATTTAAAAATATATATATTATACTACATATTTATTTAAATATATAATTCTTAAAATTTAAAAAAACTCAAATTCTCGTGTGTCTCTGGATATACAATAAGTTTCTTGATGATATGATAACATACTTCAATCTATCTATAACTTTACTTATTAAATATAGGTCTACTATAGCATGAGTATTGGATTGAATGATTTAAAAATCATAAAAGCAAATGATGATTTATTCAATAAAATAATAAATAACAACAAGTCATAGCATTATATATTGAAGAAATTCTTTATCAGTTGTGTTCATATATATGTTTCGATGAGCAGTCACAGAACTTATCCTGCGTTTTCATCATCCCTTGTCTCTGAAAGCTGAGTTTTAATTTTATAATTACATGACTTTCTTTCTTTTCTTAGGAAGCAAGCAAGTTTTGGTAGTCAGAGCTCCGACTTTTGAAGTTATGAGGAGAGAGTGGGAAGAGAATCTCTAGGGAGAAAAGAATGCTCCAAATACAAAGAGCAATCTGGAGAAGCCATTTATACAAATTTACTTGTTTGCACTTATTATATTGATATAAAATTGTTGCTAACACATTTATATTTTCGAAATGATGGGATAAGTCCTAAACATAAATTTTAATTTATATTTATTTTAAAGATTATAGCATTGGGATGCTACATAATTTATAATATTGTATATATGCATAAATATATATTCTAAATATATATTATATTAATAAAATTATAAATATAATATATATATAATATATATAATAATATATAATATATATATAATTAATATATATATATTAATATATATATATATATTTTTAATCTATATACTATAATTATATCTATATATAATATATATATGATATTTATATAATATATATAAATATTGATTATATTAATATATATATATTATATATATATATATAATTATATAATATATATAATATATATTCTCAATATAATATATATATATATTTATATAATAACTATTATATATATATATAATTAATATATATATTAATATAAATATATTATATATAGATAAATATATATAATATATATAAATAATTTAATTTATAATTAAAATATAAAAAATTTATAATATTAATAATATATATATTTATATATTAATATTTAAAATAAAATATTTATTATAAAAAAATTAAAATAATATAATATAATTATTTATAAATATAATTAATCAATAATATTTATTTATTTGATTATTGGTTGGATTGGTTTCTCGTGTGAGGTGGTTGTATAGAATAGATCTGTGCATAGAAAATAAACAGAAGAGGTATTCAATTCGCACTTAAGTATTATCTTATAAGCACATGCCAAACATACGCTTTAACAGGATAAGTTCAAATCAGGGACACGATCTTAATTAGTATTAGGACAGTGAGATGCCATAGTAAACAAGATATTTTTCATAGAATTATTTTATTGCAAGTATTATAAAGAATATAATATATATATCAGCACAATGAAGTAAAGAGAAGAAGTATTATTATAAACATTGGAATGAACTTACTAAGATAATTATAATATTAGATTTTATGTTGCTTTGCTACAGCTTTGCTTCACCCTGATCACAGAAAATTAAAAAAGAATAGATGATTTAATAATTGGGTAGCTTGACTAGAGTTTACGGCAAGAATTAAAGTTGGATTGAATATGGATTACTTTGACAAATTTCCAAAGAGTAATGCTCAATTTTGTAGATAATTACTATTTATGTAAAGAGGTTTTTCATGGAAATATGAAAGACTTGATCTTGTACACAAAACAACTTAGAGTAAACTTTAATCAGCTCAATCTAAAATTAATTCGATTTTTTCCAACTCCACCGGTGACCCCAACTTAAACAAAAATCGTTGCCCGGACTCCAACTAAAAACAAAAGGTTTTCAACTCCCGGTTACTCCTGTACCGTGACTCCAGCAGCTCAATTCAAAATTTCTGGACTCTGACCACCTTATAAGCTTTTCTTATAGCTGGTAAACCGTTTTTTTCTTCAACTATTTTATTTTGCAGTGTGCTTCTTTGGTAGATAAAAAGAATATACATTTTCCGAATTAATCTAATCTCCAAAATGCTATAACTTAAATACCTGGGGTAAATACTAAAGACATAAAGATGCAGGCGCACCACATGACAAACAAATATATGTCAGTTTCGGAAACAATTGGTAACGTAATATAAAGCCAAATTATTTATTTTTATTATAATAACAAACTTAAAGATTAAAATCTAATACTTTCAGTTTCAAAAGTAATTTTTAAATATTTAAAATGGTAACTTCATAACTTTGGGTCATTAACACTATCAATATATGTATTTATGTGTTATATATTAAATTATATATATATAATAATATATTTATAGTATATATTTATATATATATATATATATAATATATTATATATATTATTATATAATGTGGGTGTCAAATAAGGGTACAACGCTTCTGAAAGACATACAAACTTATTATGACAAGTGACAAGTTTAAGAGCGACTTACAGAGCATACATGTATTTTAAAGAATCATGTTCGCAATGTTCAAGAATGGATGACCCGCCATTGTCCAACACAGCTGATAACGTGAACGAATGGAGTGGCAAACGACACAAACGTTCATGTTTGGAAGTCGGCGACATTGTTTTTCATTCCAATTCAATGCATTTAGTTCTTTGGTTTGAGCGAAAAACTCTGGTCCTTGAGGTTCCATAAAAAAGAAGTCCCATGGCGTGAGCTGGGAACACGCAGGGTATTCATCCTCCCCTCCGTCCACTCATGGTGAAATGCTGCCCTCGAGGTGAACTCTTACATCGCGAGGTAGTGGGAGGTCTCCAAAAATTTCCCCCTTCTTGCTGAAAGTAAATCACGTCGTTATCACAAAACATCTCGTCAATGTGTGGACCGCCGACTCCGCAAGGTTAAGTACCTGTCCCCATCGACCGCCGTTAACCAAAACCGATCCTCATGAGCCCAAGCTGAAACCACACACAAGTTACCCCTGTGGTTTAAATGGAGTCCGAGCTTAACATGGATTTACAAAGACTCCAGTAGGTGCGGTGGGGGGGGTGTGAGGGTGGTATAGTATTGTTCGAACCGATGCTTTTATAAGTTGCTAACTATCATTTTCATATAGACAAAATCTCACAATTAAAATTAAAACAAATTAAATATCTTTAACTAAAATTTAATATTTTCATTACTTTCTTTTTTATTTTTTTTTCTACTTTCTTTAATAATAAAATCTTTAAAATTTTTTAATATAACTATATTCTTTCATAAAAATTACCATCCTACTTCACATTCTTTACATATTTCTAACCTTTAAACTTACAAAAAATGAAAACACCTAAACCATTATTTCTTAAAATTATATCATAGGTTTCTAAACACAACATATACTTCACATATTAACAAAACACCTAAGAAATTCTACGACTCTCTAACCTCTCTAAATTAATAATAATTTTTTAATTCAATATCTTATAAATTACATAATCTCTTTTTCTTAACAATATTATTATCTTTCTCCAAATTACTTATCTCTTACTACATCCTACTTACACTTACTCAAATAAAAACCCTCTCAAATTCACAATCAACACTTTCAATCACTAAACTTAAACTCATCAATTAAATATCACCAATACCTTCTTCCTATCTAAACGCAAACTAACCTCCTCCATACTCAATTCTACTTTTTCCTAAACACATAAAAATAACATCCCTTCATACTTAATCTCCAAACATTATTCATTTACATATAACTCTCCTCATTTCTTTCCTAACAACTAAAAACCATTACTTTTTACATATTTCACCTCCCACTAAAAAACCTCTAAT
>JABUQX010031234.1:0-2500 GCA_015478945.1 Trachelipus rathkii | reverse complement strand
TAATATAATATCTTTAATATATATATATATTAATATATATATTATATATATATATAATATATAAATATCTAATATTATACTATCATTTTCTAAATCCTTACTAAAATTTTTTATCATGTCTAAATTTATCAATAATACCATGGCATGTGAGAATCACAATATTCATCATATAATATTTATTATATATATAATATATTATATATATAATATATATATATATATATATATATATAGATTATATATAAATATATATATTATCTATATTATTATATATATATAATTTATTTAATTTTTAAATACACTAACATACTTCAATCTAATCTTCATTATTTAATCAACGCTTACTCTCCTCATCATCTTAAATAAAATCTCTTTCCTCCTTTTTTTCCAATAACTTCTTTACCACACTTCATCATTAACTTTCTAACAAATTTTTAATTCATTCTATTCAAATCTTTTTTTTTATTTACAACAATTCTTTTTAATTATTTTATTTTTTCTTTTCTCTCTATATTACCTATAAAATAATACTATTTATCTCCCTTTAATTCATTCTTCACTATTTTAATTACTTTTTTTTTATATCATTTTTAAGTTTTAAATATTTTAAATTTACAACTTAAAAATAAAACTCACCACTTTTAAAATTTTTTTTTAATACTAACTACTATTATCTCATTTTTTTTTTAATTATCAAAAAAAAAAATTCATATTCTTTTTCTTAATTTCCTTTAAAATTTGATTATAAAAACTATAATATTTAACTGATACTTATCAATCGCTTTGCCAACTTAATTTTTATTTTAAACAACTTTTTGAATATTTTTAGAATATCTAGAAAAGAACATAAAAATAGTTTTAAAATCACTAAATTTAAACCTTATTATATCCAAATTAAAAAATTATTTATGTCCTCACGCATGACGCAAAAAAAATAAACATCAATGAATTATCAATGCTGCCAACCTTCAGAAGCAGCTATTTGACGTTTCTGGCAGATAATGATTAATCTTTATATTTCCCCTTTTGCTATTTTAAAATTTTTGATTATTTACAATTTCTAAAATCTAAATTTTAAATAATTTTTTTAATTTTAAATCCCTATTATTACTAAACTAAATTATTAAATCACCCTAACTTCATACTCAAATTCGACATCTAATTCTTCCAATTCAAACATACCATTAAAGAATCTTAAACCTATCAATCAATCAAACTTCAAGAATCTAGTAATAGAATCAAGTTTCTTTTTATTAAGTTATTCTTTTCTTTCCACATTTTTATTTCACATACACAAATCTTTAATTTATTATTTTCTACCTTTTCTTTTATTATTATTTTTTACATAAAAAAAATAAAATATTAAATCTAATATATATATTCATAAATTAAAACTATATTTTCATTATTCTTTTTTCCTTTATTAAATATCTATTTTTTCTTTTTTTTTATTTTTATTAACTCCGCACTACTTTTTCCATTTTCTTCTACTTGATTTGACAATAAATTATTTTTTATAAAAATTAAAATCTGTTTTATTTTTCTTTCAAAATAACATAAAAACATTTAAGTTTTCATTTAAATTTAAAATTAAATGTTTAGCTAAATTCATAATATTATGTTCATATTCTCTTTTTCAAAGAAATGTTTAAATAAATACTTAGACATAATTCATTACTTTTTTTTTTTTCTATCATATTAAAATGCTATACAATCATTTCTTTCATTTTTCAAAAAACATTTTCAAATTTTTGAATAATATTTTTGTGTTATTAATTAAAATTCTTTCATTTTTTTCTATTGAATGAAAGAAAATAAATAGGTAATTTAAATAATCGATGCTATCTTATATAAAATCTTATTATTTATATTTTCATCTCTATTAAATAAAAACTAACATCAATTCACCATCATTTTTTTCAATAACAAAACTCTTTTCTAAATGCATTAAAAATTTTTTTCTAAATTCACTTATCAAATTTTTTTTATCATAATTTTCATTTTAAAAACATTATTTTATATATTTTCCTTTATTTATTTCTTCTTGATATTTATGCACTTACTCCATTATGCATAATTTCAATTATTTTATTTATTTTCAATTACAATCAATTATATATATATTATATATATATAATATATATATATATATATTATATATATTATATATATTATATATATATATATTAATATATTACTTTATGTATACATTAAGAAATATACAGATAATAATTTTCTTTATAGTTATATTTAATTATAACTTTCCTCAGTTCTCAAACATTTTCTTCATTCTCCTTATATATATATTATCATATATATATATAGTATATTTATATATATATAATATATATATAATATATATATATCTATATATATATATATATATATATATATAACTATATATATATATATATATATATATATATATACATATATATATATATATATACTATATATATATATAATATATATATATATATATATTATAATATATATATAT
>JABUQX010031233.1:45000-72500 GCA_015478945.1 Trachelipus rathkii | reverse complement strand
TATTATTTTAGCAAGATTCGAATTAAATAAGTTTGATGGCGCATCATTTTAATTATTTTAATATTTTTTATTATTTAAATATATATATATATATATAATATATATATATATATATAATATATATATATATTATTATATATATAATATATATATATATATATATATATATATATTATAGGCCCGAAAATATTATTATGCGATATAGTTTTCTTTTAAAATAAACGGAATACAATAAAAGGTATACACTGAAATGCTATTATAAAAATATTCTTTTATTGAGTAAAATTACATCATTTTTAGAATTTCATGAATAATAATAAAATCGTTGAGTAAGGGATTTCTAGTTGTGAATACATTAACGAGATCTTCAAGAGCCCTCCTTTTAAGTAAGCGTTGTAAAAAGTAAACGGTATAGAGTTCACATATCTGCGACGGGAATGATTGCATCGGAAACGATAAGGTTTTCTTGTAATTAAATTATTTAATTTTAAGTTTTATTATTTACAATGAAAAAATATCCCTTTGATTTTTACGCTTCTGCGTCTTTCTTTTGCGTTTTTTACGTAGCTTACGTTTCTTATTTGCCATCCTTTTTGTATCATGTCCAGAAGAGGCCACCCGCTGTCGCCTCCTCTTCTTCTTTTTCTTTGTTATTGCTCGTGGTTGTTTTTTTCTTGTGCGCTTAACACTTCTTTTTCGGCGCTTTAATCCTTGCCCAACCATCTTTTTCCTGATTTTGCGTTTAACGTCATTTAGCATTTCGTCGGAAGCGTCTGCTAGTCTACGTTTTAAGGATAACTTTGCATCCTCTCCGCTGGATATATCGTGCAAAGTTCCTATACCTGCCTTTACAGCTTTTTTCCCTATATAGCTTCCGCTACGCTTCAAAAGCGGCACTGCACCTCTCAAGAGCCGAGCAAAGAATCCTGAAACACCATGGCCTCGTTGCATTCTAGAGCCAACAAAGTACCTCTCAACCCTCATTTTCAACAACTAGAGGTTTTCTTTTAACTAAACCTTGCAGTATAGGAGATAGTTATTGAATGAGTGGAAACCGACTATACACTGTTTTAAATAGATGTAACCCTCCCTCTCAAGTTTGGCCTAGTGTCTTCCCATATAAAGTCTAGTAATACCTTTTTCTCCTAACGTGCATTTTACAAATTAGACTGCCCGGTGTAAAACGGAACGCATTTCCCTCTACGTCTTTAATATATATCCTTATAGAGCAAATTTGTGCTTTACTTAGCGGCAGGTAATGAACATTCGGAAAGGTGATTACCTTATCAGTAAGGTGGACCACCCGTAACAAAGGGGCTGTAATGTTACCTACATATTGATGGGAAACAAGATCGGTGTAGATGTAAGCCATACCAGGTCGGCTGAGCATCTCGGAGGGTGTACATGAATAATGCAGCACTCGGTCCGCGTCATCTTTTTGTTCATGCCAAGTTAAGGGCTTATTCTCCACAGAAAGTATAACCCTCTTCAGCATAGTAGGGATATCGTGAAGTATATCCAGTTCACCATACCTTTTACGTATATGTTTTCTTTGCCATGGTGACCGCTCGAGAAAAAACATGTCACGATCTCGCAGGTTTACACTTGCTTTTGATCTTAAAGATATTATTACTTTATCTTCATTGGCTCGCATATCAGTTTTGTATAGCAAATCCTTACACATGATACTCACATCAAAGAGTTCGTTTAAATGACTGAAAATAGCAGGTACTGAATTAAAATATGCTTTTCGCAGAGCAAATTCTTCAATGAAGTATTCTTTTGTAGCAAATGTGGACGTATTCACCTTTTTGGCAGTTGTAGTCCTTTTCAGAAAACGAGTACCTTCCGCTTGTAATATAGTTTCAACACATTCTACACTCCTGTACACGGTCATCCAGAATAGATTGTGTGGTAAATTTTCTATGTCCGTATTTAATATCATTTCACATAATCCCACCTCATAAGCTGATCGTTCAAGGTAAACATGGTTAACTAACTCCGTTGTAAAATCAGCGAGTTTATTATCAGGATGTAAATCCATGGATGCTGAAGACGGCAGAGTTAAATAAAAGTGATCTACACTCTCCATGATTATAATATCAACTGATTAATGATTCTTAACTTCACTTGCTTTTATATAAGTATTAAACTTAGCAGGATAACCCCTCCATTTCACCAGTACCTGTTTATTTTTTCCTCTGCCTCTAGTAGCTAATATTTTTTCAATTTTATATTCGTGAGTTACAGGGTTGAACCTTACCTTTTGTATTTCTTGTTTATAGAACCCTCCTTTTATTTTTTCACCATCTAAATCCTCCAGATAATATAACTTTAAACTATCACGACGGAGTGAACGGATATTGTGAACTTTAAAAACTTCAGTAGTCCAACCGGATTCATACCCCTTTCTGAATCTTTCTTCGGTCCGCGATACTCTTACATAATCGTTCACCTTTATTCCTGAATTATCTTTTATTTTGTTTTCTTTTTCGACCCTAGATGTGCTACAGCCTCTCGTTTTTGACATTTCTAAAGGTGTTGTTTTTATAGTTCTATGGTAAGATCTGTTATAAGAATAAGCCAGATCGTCTAGTATATCAATATATTTAAAAGTGTTCATTTTAGTAAAATACCTATGCATGCGCTCCTTAATAGTACGTTGGACTCTTTCAACTATAGCAGCTTTGTTTACGAAAAATGTATTGTAATAGCTATATACCATACTCCCAAGTCAACTCTTGAAACTCCCGCCCCTTGAACTCCATGCCTGAATCCGTCCAAAATGATTTAGGCGTTCTCCTCTCTTCCTTTATAATTTCAAGTACTGCACTGGCAACTGTAACTGATCTTTTATCTTTTAACGGTTTCAGCCATAGGTATCTAGAGTACACGTCAATAGTAAAAAGTACGTATTGAATCCCATCATTATAAGAGCTATATTTAATCATTTCCGTTAAATCTAATTGCCACACACTATCGAGTTGAGAGGCTATGGTTTTCCGCGTAGGAAATTTTTTTCTTACAGGCTTATGTAGAGTAAATGCCTCTTCACCCTCTAAATATTTTTTTAACTCTTTTTTCTCAATATTAGGATGCCTTAAAGCAAACCTGTTGAAGCCCCCAAAACTATTTGGTTTCCTCAGGTTAAAGTAATATTATCAAACTACCTCCTTATTGCCCCCCATGTCAGCTCTGATCAATATGTTAAGCGGCATTATAATTATATATATTATATATATAATATATATATACTTATAATATTATATTATATATATATATATATTATATATATATATATATATATGATAGTATATATATATATATATATATATATATATATATATATATATATATATATATATATATATAATAAAAAAAAAAAAAAAAAATAAAAATAAATAAAAAAAAAAAAAATAAAAATAAATAATAAAAATAAAAATAAATTAAAAATAATAAATAAAATTAAATAAAAATAAAATAAATAAAAATAAATAAATTTAAATTAATAAAATAATAAATTAAATTAAAAAAATAAAATAATAATAAAATAATAATAATAAAAATAAATAAAATAATTAAATAAAATTAATAAAATAAAATAAAATAAAAATAAATAAATTTAAATAATAAATAAAAATAAAATTAAATTAAAATAAAATGAAAATAAATAAAATTAAATAAAAATGAAAATAAATAAAAATAAATAATAATATAATAAAAAAAAAATAATAAACATAATAAATAAAATTAATAAAATTAAATAATAAAAATAAATAAATTTAAATAATAAAATAATAAATAAAAATTAAATAAATAAAAATAAAAATAAATAAAATTTAAATAAAAATAAAATAAAATAAATTTAATAATAAAATAATTATATATATATATATATATATATATATATTATATATGATATATATATTATTATTGTCGTATATTTATATTATATATATATATAATATTTACTATATATTTTATATAATATATATAAATATATAATATATAATAAATAATAATACCAAAAATAAAAAGGATAAGGAAATGTAAAAATATAAAAACATTTTATTTACAATGCTACGGTAATATTTACACAGAGGTAGTAGTAATATTTACAGTAATAATATATATTACTTTAATGCATCGAGAATTGCTTGCGTCGTTTCAACGTAGGATTCTAATCCTGCCCTTCCCTCTCCCGTAATGAACATATACATTTCGGCCGCTGAAATCTTCAGAGAATGATTTTTACATCTTTCACTACTCATTTCCTCATTCCAAGCTGATGTAAAGCGATTATGGTCGACGACCTCTATCATCTTATCAACGTTGTTAGAGTTAAACAAGAAACTGGAACTGTAGATATTGTAAACCAGGCGGTATGAGGTATTTATAAGGTCCTCCAGTGTATTCGTATCTTCTAATCTATGTAGGAATTCATCGTTCATCTTTAGGAACAACTCGATGGATTCTTTACCACTTATTGTAATTGCGTGCGCACTTGGTGAGAAAACAGATGACGCATTGCGACGTAGCCAGCAGCCTATATGTACCCTCGGAATGTTTTCATGTAAGGAAAAAACCAGGGTTAAACGCTTGTGATCTTCAGACCCACCTTGTGATATAGCCAGCCCCCATTCATTTACCACGCTGAGGTTCATATAGTCTTTGGAAACCCAATCCGAGACAGCTTCCATGATGATGGCGAGACTTTCTACAGAGATGAATAAAGGTTTGTTATAAGCTGGGAGGGGGGCTAAGCATGTAATGTATCGGTCCCCTGATGATTTTCTTCTAAAACGAAGGATGATCGCGCAATGCTGATGAACCACAGACCAAGACGTTAACTCGCTAATCGTGATATTTCTAACTAAGCACGTCATTTCGTTCGTAACACAGCTACTAACCACTGGAAGGAGGGAATACAAATATATGGTTTGCCAGAGCACGCACAGGGTTTATATACATGAATAAGAGGTGGGCGGAGCTTATTTAGCTCCGCCCCCCGATTACTGTCTTACGTTCACTCAACCAATCATCTGATTAGGCTTAAGAGATATGATGGTGAAACATAAGAGGTGGAGTTACACTTTTAGGCCTAATTGCGTTAACCTCGTTCTTGTATATACAAGAATGAGTGTGTGTATTCTTGTATATTCCTGTCCGTCGTGGTTTCTGAGTATTTTATGATGAGAGTGAATCAGTTGTAATCAAATGACGTAATGTATATTACATTCTTAACCAGTTTCGCGCTAATTCATTTCGCTTTTTTCTTATTACTTGAGGACTACTTATTGTTTTGCTCTTACGATGTAATATTCCCTTGTAAGGCCTTTCATTAGGACCTACAGGCTCGGATATCGATGGCTGATAATGATTTTCCAAATCCTGTAGCCTTTGCTTATTATTAATTAAGCTCCTAGGGAAATTAATGCCCTGTAGTTCACGTTTAATGGCATCCCAACCTGGTATAGGCTTCTTTTTCCAGTCTCGAATTAAGTCTGAGACTAAGTCTACTATATTTGAGCCCTGCAATGGCCGCTCATTAATTACAATCTGGCCTAATTCGTTCCAATTTAACTGATCTTTTAAAGTATCATATAATGCGTTTCCTTTATTCTTCAATGTAGGTGGTAAGCTGTTTTCTAAAACCTTTTTAAAATCCTTTCTTTCATAGTCGCGTTGTGAAACTTCGTTTGAAATAGGATGCATTCCTGTATACTTGTCTTTGACTTCTAATAATTTTTGTAATATTTCCTGATATTTCAACCTTTTCTCGTCTACATTAACTTTTGAAGTTAATATATCTGCTAATTCCTTTTCAAAAATACGTACCTGTTCAATGCGGGGATCAAGAAGTGTTTCGGGTAGTGGTTGAGGAATAACCAGAGAATTATCCTGTAACTTTGTATATTGTTCGAAGGGGATTACTACAGCCTTCTTCATTCTTACGCGTGATTCCCTGTTAACAGTTTAGACAACAAAGGACCAACTACAGAGAAGAGTAATGGAAGGAAAACTCCTCCTCCCTGTTGTAACAGTTTCTTTTTATGCTTTAAATTCTTATTCGTCTTAACTTTACGGACAAGTTTACGAATGATGTTGCTGTGACGACGTAACTTTCTCTTCTGAACAGTTTTCAATGGTATGACCTGTTTTACCATATTTAAACAGATCTCACAGATACAGTTTACAAATGCAGTGTTTTTTAGTAATTTCTCTTTTTCTTTTTTACTAAGTTTCTTATAATTTTTCATCAACGGTAAATATTTCTTTATCCTCATTATTCAGGAATATAAACAGTTTCGATTTCGGAAGGTAGAATGTTGGTGCGGAGCAGCACTCTGTATGTGTTTTTAGGGTGAAGTTCACACATCAAATAACGTGGGGGACGAAGTAACCCTTATAATACTTTTTAAGAACTCTCCCCTTCCTTGAAGGGGGAAATTTGGACTGGCTAGGCACATTGATCTGATCATGTCGCGACTCTGACGAAAAGAAGAATCAAATACTGGGTATTCAATGAGATACTGCGCATATGCTTGCTTTGGTGAAAAATGTTCTGGGTTATGAAGAACACCGAGATATTTAGATGATGAGAATAAACTGTAAATGTTTCGGCTACCTCAATATTCACCTTATGCATGAGGTCGTCCAGTATTATAACCTTATGTCCTTTTATGTTCTCTAACGATTTTACGTCATAGATGCCTTCATGGAAATGAATAAGGTTTTTATATTCGTTAAACTTTGCCTGAAATACGTTATAACACCATATTATTTTCACAGGTCGCTCTTCAAATATCTCTAATTCACTTAATAATTTTAGTATTGCAAATGTTTTTCCGCACCCCGTTGGACCGGCTATAAGACATGTCGCAGGTGTACGGAACATGAATTTATGCACGTCCTCCATGATTGACATCTGTTAGTTCAGTAAGGATGTAGTATACACAGATTTCCTTTTAAATATATTTAAGCTTTACCCTAAAGGTTCATTCTACGCTTATTTCAAACTTACTCTTTCGAAAGCTTTACAAATATGCCATTCGCACAGATCGTTTTCCATTAGGTATTCTCTTAGTACATGCACACCATCTCCTAATATATATGTGAAAAGATCACGTATAGAAATCATGTTATGTTTATTTTCTGGTCCGTCAGTGTAAATAGAATCACACCATTGTTTTTTAAACATTGAAATAAATTTATACATGTCTATTGATCTCAAGAAGAATTCAATAATATCTTCAGAGTTTTCCGTAAGCATTTTCTTAAATGTGTAGTATTCCTCATACAACATATAATGTGCCGTATTTACGTGATTACTCAACATTTCTGCCCTTACACTCTGTAATAATACCCTCTTGCGAATCTCGGTCATATACTTCAACTGTTGTATTCCTGTAATAAAGAAACCGTATCGGGTGCGTTTAAATGTACATGAGTTATACGCTCTCCATACTCTTACCTCCATTCTGATTATGTTTTGTTTCTTTGAAAACTCGATAGTGAGTTGTTTAGGTTTCCTCTTCACACTCTGACTGATAACTACTTTTGTTCCGATTAAACTGTCCGATGGATTACTGCACTGCGAAATGAATGTTTCGGCCTGTAAACATACATTAAGTAGTTCTTCTGTATTCATAAATATCCTTTGGTTACTATAGTTTGTACGGTAGCTAGTACACGTGTAAAATTCACTACCTTCGGGCCTTCTTTTATAAACAATTGAAACTCCACAGACCGGAAGAATTTCCTCCCACTGTACAATGTCCTGTATAGAGATGAAACGGTTAACTCTGACCATGATGGACACAGTAAAATAGCAAGGTTCTTTACACGAAGATTCGAAAACACTTCTTACTCGCTTAAAGGTTACAATGGAACTGAGGGACCCATCAGAATATATAGCCTTATCTAGGGAAAGTATATAAGAGGGGTGATATTATATTCTATTCATTCTTAGGAAAGCTTTTGAACCGACAGGATGCATTTCTTAACCAGTGCATCTCATGGCTGTTGTAAATCAGAATTAAATCTTTTTAATGTTCCGCCAACCCAAGTGAGTCTGCTTAATAGCAATTACGTATCTATCAATCCCACTCACTCGATTACCAACAGCGATGCACCTTTAGAGTTTATAGTAACTGGTTCGGGGGACTTTTACATCGATCCCTGCGACATCCATTTATACTTGAAAGTGAAACTTTTATCAGAAGACGGAAGCGACCTACCTACACCCGATGATCATGTCGTTTACACTGAGAGTAACTTCTTGTATACCGCTTTCAGCCAGTTGGAAATATTCCTTAATGAAACACCTGTTAATTCAGCTACAGCCTTATACCCCTACAAATGCTACATCAACAATCTTTTAAACTTTAGTGAAGATGCGAAACAATCACACCTGCAATCCTGTGGGTTCTACAGCTTTAAAGATGTAGATAAGCATATTGACAGAGCTGCGAAATCTCTAAGTAACACCTACGAATTTTACGGTCGACTAATGGGGGATCTACTTAATCAGGAGCGACTTCTACTCCCAGGTGTGGAACTTAAGTTGAAATTGACTAGGGCTGCGCCACAGTTTGCTTTGAAAGTAAGCACTAAAAGCGGGGCTACGAGTACTCCCCCTCCCAATTTTCAAATTGTTGGAGACCTATATTTATGTACGCAAAGTGAAACTCACGGCGAACAGACATCTTGAAATTGAAAAATCACTTCTTTCCTCAACCGCAAAGTACCCTTTGATACGAGTGGAGACAAAGATTTTTAACTTTACACCTGGTTTATCAAATATTAACATTCCCAACATTGTTAACGCTACTCTACCGCTGAAAGTTGTAGTAGGGATGCTTGAGCATACAGCTGTAACAGGCAAGTATAAAAAGCCAGCCTTTAAATTCCAGCATTTCAATTTAAAACGGATCAGTCTTCAAATCGATGGGCATTCACACGGTAGGGATTACGAAACGTCTTATAGCACCATTCCCTATGAGTCGCTGTGCTCTAGGCCTTTCTACGACCTGGTAGCTCAAACTGTACAGTGTAGTGATACAGGAACGGGAATTACACTACAAGATTACGTTGACAATTCTAATTTATATGCTTATGAACTAACAGCTGACCTTTCTTCCTCAGCCTCTACACATTTAAGTGCTGTAACGAGTGGCTCATTACATTAGGATTGAATTTAAATTTTGCTTCGAGCTTACAGGTTCCTGTTTCAGTCTTGGTCTATATGGAATACCAGAGTCTCATTGAACTAGACCGAGTTAGAAACGTACTTCTAAGCGGATAACCATGAACGAGGCTGAACTTGGGGTGTTACTGGCATCAGTAAAGGGTTTCAAGCATACATACGCCAGTAATGAATTAGAAGATATAAAAATAAGAGTAAACGAAGGGCTGATATTTAACACTTCACCTAGATGGGAAACTGTTCAGGGCCATTGGGCTGTACTGTACAAACTTGATGAAAACTGTATGATTCTAGTTGATTCTCTGCATCAATCGTCGGTATATTCTTCCTCTTATATAAAGCAATTCCTAAGAAACAATAATTCAAACTACATGAAAACCTTAACGTTTCCGATACAATCATACACATCGCAGCTATGTGGACTCTATGCCGTTTACTTTTTACAAGGATTACTTAAAAAGCGTCCTCTTGAAGATCTCGTTAATGTATTCTCAGCTCGAAATCCCATACTCAACGACTTTATTATTGTTCAGGAAATTCTAAAAATGATGTAATTTTACTCAATAAAAGAATATTTTTATAATTGCGTTTCAGTGTATGATTCCTCATCGTATTCCGATTATTTAAAAGAAAACTTATTTCACTTATAATATTCCCTGTATATATATATATATATATATATATATATATATATACTGCTATATATATATATATATATATATATATACTATCTTGCTATATATATATATATATATATATATATATATATATATATATACATATAACTTACTTTAACCAACTATATATATATATATACTGCTATATATATATATATATATACTATATATATATATATTAGATTTAAAGACATTGTTTCCTGTTTAGAAATACATAATGTGAAGCTTTAAAGGTACTAGTTATCCTTACGCACACGCATTCCTGTACCATGGGTTACCTATTAGGCTTAAAATACACACCCTCAGGGCTAAAATGTGACGTATAAAAACCTTGACGTCAAGGTATATTTATTCAGTGTGTTTCAGGGGTTGCGGCGTATTGGTTGTGAATTACATACGCTCTAATGTAATAATAATGTTTTTTATATATATATATATATATATTATAATAATAATTTATTTAATTAAGCATATATATATATATATATATATATATATATATATATATATATATATATATATATATATATATATATATATATATATATATATATATTTATATATACTATACTATATATATATATATATATATATATAACTTATATATATATATAACATAACTTAACATATATATATATATATATATACTCATTTCTGTTTCAGTGTTTTACGCAGTGGAAAAATTGTAGAAGAAAAACGAAAATATGTCTGCAGATAATCAAAAACGCGGATTAAAACGTACTTTCAGTGGAGATGGAGAAACTGTATCAGATACCGTACTAGTGGAAGTAGTCGAAGAGGTGGAATTAGTAGAAGCTGTGCGATCCTATGAAAAGACATTCGAAGCTGATGATGAACGAAGACAGAATATTGCCATGCCTTGCAAAAGGGTAAATTATTATTATTATTATAATTATTATTATAATTATTATTATCCAATATATATTATAACAATAACAACTTATATATATAGTAGCAATCTTATAACCAACAGCGCAACCATATATATATATATGTATATATGTATAGCAGCAGCCAACAACAACACCAGCAGCAACAACAACAACAGCTAGCGTAGCCTTTATGCTATACGCTGCGCCAACAGCAGCAGCAGCGCCAGCAGCCAGCCAGCAGCAGCAGCGTAATAGCAGCCAGCAACCCATAGCGCTAGCCATATGCTCAACCTGCTGTATATAGCAGCAACCAACCTTCTTGCCCATATGTATATATTACGACGTAGGTGAATGGCCGAGATGAGGAACGAAATACCCCACGGACCCGTGAACACTGTTGGAGTTGATCTTAATATATCTACGGATAATGATGAGGAATATGTACGAGCTGCACTTGAGGCTGAGAGAAAGATGGACTTATTTCTTAATCCACAAGCTATTGAAAATAGGATTCGACCTAGAGTAAGTTTCTATATTATTTCTTAAACGTTATTATATTCATAGACGTTATTACAATAGATGCCATTACAGTGAATATTCTTATATACTTATAAATACTTATAATGCTATTTCATTACAGTGTGCAGCAAAGGGTCAATGTGTCAACAAAGTCAGAGGTGATAGGAATGCAATTAGTCCTGTTAAGAGAAGGTTGATATCCAAGCTCGAACGTCGTAAGCTTCAACGGAATAATGCTGAACGAGCCAAATCCGAAGCATCATCCAGTGTCACGGACGAAGCAGGTGCCGCACAGCTTGGTGGAGGATGTATTTCTACAAACCGAACCAGTACCGAAGGAAATCAAGGAATGGTATGTGTATTTCAATACATGATTTTCCTATATGCCTCTATAGCAATCTACATTTAGTTTTTTATATTTACATACATGTTTTCTTTCCTCTATAGATTACACGCAGGAAGCCCAACAGTCCTAATAAGAAGAGGTTAATCTCCAAACATGAACGGCGTAGACTTCGACGTAGCGCTGATGCCCAAAACCGTAACGGTTCAACAGGTCGTGGTGCAGTAGCTGGTAAATCCAATTCAGATCGTACAGTCCGTGATTCCTCAGATCGTACTACGCCTCTCAGCGCTGGGACGGAAAAACAAGGAAAGGTAAGCATATTTCAAATTCCGGAATACGTATATATTACACCTATAACAGTCTACAATTAGCTTACACGTTCTTTTTCACCTTTCAACAGAAATCATCTGAAGCACCTGCCCGTAATCAGCACGCCTTAAATACTGGTGAATCCGCTGAATCTCCAAATACACGTGAAGATGCCCCCACCCCCTTATCTGAAGCGAATACCCCCGCTTCGGAATCGTCGGTAAGTTACAATCTAATTATTCTATATATTACTGAAAAATATTACTGAAAAATATTGTTACATAATAGTATGTATTCGAGTGTTTATGAATTTTCATTCTTTTTCCAGAAAAAACAGAAACAGAAAGGGCATCCTGGACGGATTGTAGATGATGGGGCTGTTGCGGGTCCTTCACGTGTAGAGGTGTTTCATGACGATGAAGAGGATGAGGTTGATGAACCACCTACGCCTTTCTCGACAGAATTATTGAAGGTAACACGTGAAGGATCCACGCGTAATTCAGGGATTATCGACCAGCACCGCTTCAGAGTGCGTATCGACACCAGACGGGTCTTTAACGGCACTCGAGACATTAACGATGTGTTAGTAGCTGTCGTTCACAACGTGATAGAACAGGTAGAGAAGTAGTGACATATCGAGAATATACCCTCAGGGCAGGTTTCCTTTTTACGGATAGGAATGGAGGCCAATTCCACATCCGTATTCCTCATGAAGAGATATCTCGACCAAATCTCGCCCAGTATCTGTCGGATCGTTTTCTAGAACTCTTTCAATCTGGTGACCAAGCCATGTTGGACGAATTCGTTGTAGATGTCCAGATATGTCATAATCCAGAGGGTAATGGTCCAATTGACCCTTCTTCTGTGTACTTTAAACATAAAGATGTTAATAAAGTGCAGTTAGGTATAAATAGCGAGGATAGGAGTATAAGAACCAGTGTTGGATGCGGATTCAGGGCAATAGCTGCATGCTATAAGCTCCACAACCATGTACCTAAAAAGCCAGGCGAAACTGCGCCTAAAATAAAAACATTTTACCCTAATAATCTACATACAATAGGTGGCGAGATTGCAACTCATTGCGGACTGACTTATGAAGAACCCCTAAAGGCAACTGATTTTGCAGTAATAGAGGAAAAATTAGGGTGTAGGATATTTGTTTTTGCTAATGATAAGAACTTCAAGCTCGAAGTAATGTTTAAACCTCATGAACAGAATAGGGACTTACCTCTCTTTGTAATAGGATATGACTCCGAGGAAACCCATTATTATTATCCTTTTCCCGGAGATTCCATCAAGATAGCTTTAGGTAGTGTAGACCCTATCAATATCAAGGGACCTGTTTTTTGTCATCAGTGCTACTCCTTCACCGACCATTTAATTAACCATTTACAAAACGAATGCACTGAATACAGATGCGGGCAATGCTTAACTTATAAATGTAAAGCTTCACCGGGCGATACATCAACACTTTTACATTGTGATAAATGCAATCGGGATTTCTATAATGAAGCTTGTCTTAAATTACATAAAGACCTCACCTGCAAGTACCTTAAAGTATGTGATTTATGCGATAATGAGATAGTAGCTGATAAACAGGGCAAACAACGACATGATTGCATGCATATTAAATGTGGAGTATGCGACGAGAAGTATGGAATAGAGGGCGATAACCATAAATGTTTCATGAAGAAAATCAAAGTTCCAACAGATGATGCTTTCGCCAAACGTAAGGACACCTTTACATTTTATTATGATATCGAAACCTATAATCATAATACTCGTGAAGAGGAAGGAGGACGCGTAAAAACAGATATGCTTCCATACATTCTAGTGAGCATGCTAGTATGCAGTAACTGCGGAGAGAAGGAGCTAGACAATTCATCGCCATGTGAGACTTGCGGTACGGTTCGAACTGAAATATTCAAATTGAATCTGGAAGCAACAGAAGAGTATGAGAAGTGTCCTGTCGATCTATTTCTCAACTATATATTCAGATTTGCCGAAAAACACAAGAAGTCAAACATTCTAGTTGCAGCTCATAACGGCGGTAAGTTCGACAATCAGTTTGTGTACAGCAAACTGCCAGACCTACCGTCCATTCCATATCCTCCAATCCGGTAAAGCGGGGAACCAAAATAATAACTATGACCGCTAATCACAACATACAGTTTAAGGACACTTTAATGTTTATGCCCTGTGCATTGAAAAAACTCCCTAAGTGCATGGGCATTACAGGTGAGCTTTCTAAAGGATTCTTTCCTTACCGTTTTCTTACCCTTGAGAATATAAATTACAAGGGTAAAATTCCGGATAAGGAAACCTTTGAGACACATCGCATGTCCGACAGTGAAAAGGATGGCTGATTTTGAACGCTGGTATCAATCATTTAACAATAAGGACTACGATATCATGAAGGAATGTACAACGTACTGCGTTCAAGACGTTAATATTCTTCGTCAATCCTTCGAGAAATTCAGGGGAATCTTCCTTAAGGATCATAAAGTCGACTGCTTACTTGATTGTTCTACCATTGCTGCATTATCATTCATGATATATAAAATGCACTTCATGCCTGAAAATACATTGGCCCATATAGGTCGTACTGATGAATCAAACTACTCATATGATGGTGTGAAATGGCTTACGTTCATGGAGATGTATAAGGGGCTTCGAATCGAACATGCAAGGAATGGTGGCGAACGTAAATTTAAAATCAAAAACAGGTACCTAAAACCTGACGGTTACGTTGAAATCCCAGCTGAAGACCACGTGCCCTTTAACATTAATGAGTTCTTATCGTCCCGCCAACTCAACGTTAATGAACAAATGATAGAACTGAATAACAGGCGCCCTCCTCCTCCAACTGGTACAGCCATGAAGAAGATTGTCTTTCTCTTCCACGGCTGTGTATTTCATGGTCACCAAGCATGTAAGAAAGGCTTAGAAAAACTCTATGGCAAATCAAGTCTTGATAGGTACAGTACAACCATGAGACAAGAAGCTGATTATAAGTCGCAAGGTTATGAAGTAATTAGAATATGGGAATGCGAATGGGGTAAAATGAAAAAAGAGTGTGAGGTCACTGTTGTAAATAACAACGACGAAACACGAACTGAGAAGTTAGGCAGATACGTGCAGTCTATTGGTAATGAACTTGCAAATGCGAAACTAGAGGTAGGTGAAGCTTGTACGGGGGACGTACAGAGCCCTTCGTATACTATTATCCACCTACAGAAGGCGTTCAATTGAAGTACCTAGACTTCACCTCTCTGTATCCTTTTGTTCAGAAAACAAAACCCTTTCCAGCAGGCACACCCACGAAACTTGTAGGTAGGGATCTTCCGTCCATAGAAAAGTTCGTTCAAGAAATGAATTCCACTTATTTCGGACTCTCGTATGTTTCGGTATTACCTCCTAAGAATCTGTACACGCCTGTCCTCCCTGCACGACATGACAATCGGTTAATATTTTCTCTTTGTAGAACATGCAGCGAATCAGGATATGAAGGAAAATGCAGACACAGTGATAACCAGCGCATGCTAAAAGGCGTATACTGTAGTCCTGAGCTGGAATTAGCTGTAGAGAAAGGCTATGAGATTAAAAAGATCCATGAAATATGGAAGTTTACACCTTCAAATGACATATTCGGCAAATACGTTGAAACATTCTTGAAATGGAAGACTGAGGCCTCGGGGCTACCGGATGGTGTATCCGATAAAACCTGCGAAGAATTCCTTCAATACCTGCAAGATTTCAAGGACATTGAAGGCGTAACACTTGAACCAGACAATATTGAAAGCAATCCTGGAATGCGATATATAGCCAAGCTGCTCCTTAATTCATTATGGGGAAAACTAGCTCAACGTATTCCTAAGAATGAGGATATCGTATGCACGAGTTACGACCAGGTCTGGGAATTAATGAAGAGAGCTGATCTTAAGGTTAGAAACATTACGGTAGCAGGAGATAAACATATAGTTGAAGTTACACATACTGCCTTCACTAATAAAACAGCAAAGGCTACAAATGTTGCTGTTGCCTCCTTTACCACAGCTTATGCGAGGGTCGAATTATATAAACTCCTCGATTCTCTAGGTCAACGCGTACTTTACTGTGATACCGATAGCTGTGTTTTCACAGCCCGTAAAGGCGAATATATTCCTGATACGGGAAAATTCTTAGGAAACCTAACGGATGAGATAGGACCTGGAGAAATAGCTGATAGTTTCGTGTGCACGGGTCCTAAATCATACGCCATTCGAGTAAAGAAGAATGACTCGAGTTTTGCGTATATCTTGAAAGCAAAAGGCTTAACGTTGAACAAGGACACCGAGCACATAATTAATTTCCAAGGCATGGCTAAGATTAACTTTGATAAGATGATAAAGGATGTTGAGAAGACCAAGAATCGTGATTGGATGGTCTTTAAGAAAACGTGGTAACCACTTCTACAACATGATCAAGGATACAGACGTAACAGCATTAGCTGTTACGCAAATGATGAGTGAAGAAGATGGTGAATCTACACTTCACAAAGATATCCATAATCTAGATGACTCCGCTCAGCCATACGTAAATAATGAAAAACATTACCGAGAAGTGTGGGTTCCTGATATGAAAATGAGGGCCAATAAGATAGGAAATGTCACGCTAATAAATGGAATAAAAAGGTTTCGCCACACTTCAAATAAGAGGAATCTTGTTCTAGTGAGTGCCCACACTGTTGCACAGGGGTATGATGGACCGTTAATTTCACTGATAAAATAAAATATAATTTCATTGTAATGTACAAATATAATATATGTATATATTGTTAAAAATAAAATATTTATTTGTTTTATAATATATGTATATTTTGCTAAAATAAAATATTTATTTGTATTATTCTTTCATTACCATTTTTATTTATCTGTGCTGCCATTTTATTTATTTATTAGGGTTGTCAATTATTAATTTAAAACGTAACATGACTGTAAAGTCATAGAATGTGTAGTGTATAACGGTCATAAAGCTAAAAAACTGTAGGTGTCCTCATAGCGCAGTGTATTAAGCGCATGTACTTCAGATGTTATTGTATGATGAAGGTATGAAACCTTAACATACAGAGAGGTTCACGTTACCATTAATGGGGAGTTCTCTGGTAATAAGCACCTGGAGAGATTCGGAAACCCGGGATACTCCGGTTGACATACGCTCACATCCACGTTCGGGCTATGAAGATACCTTTTATTTCGGGAGGGATGTGAACCAACGGTTCAGGTGGGCTGACGGGCGGGAAAACGCGGAAAATGCGCCTGCGGGCGCTCGCGGGGTCGGGTACGCGGAAAATGCGCCTGCGGGCGCACGCGGCGGCGGGAAAACGCGACGGGCTGGATTGCGGATCGCACCTGCGGGTGCCCAGGATTAAGACATCAAAAAAGGTCCCTAAAGACACATCAAAAAATTACCGTCAAAAATGACCCATGGACGAAAAAAATTAGGGGGCGTACATGTACAACGGTTGCTAACGCAGCCGTTTGGCGGGCTTTCTTCCGAAGGGTGCTAAAAATTAGGGTTGCCAAAAAATTAGGGTTCTCAAAAAAATTAGAGTTCTCAAAAAATACCGGTGGGCCAAAAAATGACCCATGGAAGACCAAGAGGGTTGGTCCGAAAAAAAAGGTAAGGACAAAGGTCAAAGGCACAAAAAGGTACAAAGAAGCCCCAAAAGGTAAAGACCAAAAAAGGTCAAGGCCCAAAAAAGGTCAAGGCCCAAAGGTCAAGGCCAAAAAGGTCAAAGGTAAAAATTGGGCTCAAAAAAGGTCAAAGGCCCAAAAGGTCAAGGCAAAAAGGTCAAAAGGTAAAAAAATTGGGCTCAAAAAAGCCTCAGGTACGTTCCTGGGAGCTGTGGTCAAAAATGACCAACACGTCCAATATAGATCCCCTACTACTTAAGGTATCGGTATCGGTATCGGCCTCTTTTTCTGGTATCGGTACATCCTAATATATATATATATATATATATACTTTTAATATATATATATGTAGTAATATGTATAATAATAATGTGCCTTCTTCTTAGCTAATATAACATAGCCAGCTAATGTATGTAATAATAATAACTGCATAGTAGTATGAGTAGCCAGCCAGCAGCAGCAGCCAGCGCCATGTAGCCAGCTAGTATGCTGCAGCACGCTGCTGCCCGCTGCTCAACAGCCAGCCAGCCAGCCAGCCCATGCCAGCCAGCCAGCCAATAACCAATAACCAGCGCTGTATAGTAGCCAGCCAGCAACGCGCCAATAACGCCATATGAAGCGCAGTAACCAACAGCAGCCTTAGCCAGCCAGCAGCCAGTAACTGTATGTATAACCCAGCCAGCCAGCAGCCTTAGCCTTGTATGTATATGCCAGCAGCAGCCAGCATAACCAGCCATGTGGCACCAGCTGTATAGCAGCCTTGTAGCCAGCCTTAGCCAGCCCAGCAGCCAGCAGCCAGCCCAGCAGCCAGCCCAGCCAGCCAGCAGCAGCAGCTGCCTGCAGCAGCCAGCATGCTGTGCTGCACTGCCCAGCTGTACTGCTGCTCCAGCCATGTATGTAGCAGCAGCAACCAGCATAACCATGCATATCATGTAGTAGCCAGCAGCAGCAACAGTATAGCTGCTCAATATGTATGCCAACCAGCAGCAACCAGCAGCAACATACCTTTGCTGCTAATATATGCTCGCTGCTGCTCTTATATAGCCTTGTATTTGTATACCAGCATATAGTAGCCAGCCCAGCCCAGCCAACCCAGCCTTTAGCTGCTATATGTAACCAACAACCAACATAACCACTAATAACCATATCTTTGCTTAACCATATATATATAAATGTTACCACCACTCACGGGCAAAGCCCTATTCAGGAGGGGGTGTTGTTATTAATATTGTCAGTATCACTACCATCACCACCACCACCACCATTAATAAATAATATCACCCTAGACCAGGGGTCGGCAACCTGCGGCTCGCGAGCCACATGCGGCTCTTTGGATGTGAAGCTGCGGCTCTTTAGTTCCATACGCAAATATTATTTATTTAAAAAAAAACATTTAAAAATCGATCGTTCTGAATCGATGACAGCAGATGACAAGTTTTGCAATTATTTACTAAGACTTAGTAAATAATTGCAAAACTTGTCATTGCTGTTTTGGATACCTAAATAATAATTTTAAAAAAACTTCTTTATTACCAGCTTCACCGCAAGCATGGCATCTACAAAAAAAGAAGAACGGAAGAAGAGCATCGAGAATTCAATCGGGATTGGACGGTGTCGTTCGCTTTCATATGCAAATCAGATGGCCATCCGACTTGTCTCATTTGCCACGAAAAACTCGCACACAATAAGAAATCAAATTTAGAGAGACACTTCACTAAAAAACATACTCAGTTTTCTAGTAAATATCCAGCCGGCGAAGAACGAAAAAAAGCTTTCGACGAGCTCCAAGAACAAAAACAGCAATCAAGTTCCATGTTAAGTAACTGGACGCAATCTACAAGTAATGTTAATCTGGCAAGCTTCGCGGTAACACTAGAAATTGCAAAAAAAAGGTAAACCATTTCACAGATGGTGAGTATGTCAAAAAGATTGCTTCCTACGTGCATCACGAAGAGAACTGTTCGTGATTTCAAACAAACTAAGAGAAATGTAGGAAAATCAAACACGCCAAAATCCACTAAAACAGTTACAAAGATAAGAATAGCCAAAATATTTCAAAATGTAACATACGAGCAGATGGAAGATATTCAACATTCTTCTACAAATGAAAAGCTATAGATGAGTCTTGCGACATAAAAGACACGGCACAAGTTGCCCTTTTTGTCAGGTATATGTCTTCCCAAGGTCCAAAAGAAGAACTTCTAGGATTGCTACCACTCTCGGGACAAACTAGAGGGGAAAATATAGTGAATGCAGTGCAAAAATGCCTTGAAGACAATAAGATCGATTTAAATAAAATCGTTTCAATAGCAACTGATGGAGCCAGAAGTATGACAGGAATAAATAAAGGGGCAACAACGATTCTTCAGAGCAAAATAAACCACGAAATTCTTACGTTTCACTGCATAATACACCAAGAAGCGTTTTGTGCCCAAACATTTCCGGCCGAAATATTTGAGGTCATGAATTTGGTAATCAAGATTGTTAACAGCATCTTGTCAAAAGCACTCTACCATCGTCAGTTTAAAGAATTCTTAAACGAAATGGAGACTCAGTATTCCGACCTCCTTCTTCACAATAAAGTGCGATGGCTTTCCAAAGGTAAGGTGTTGAAACGTTTTGCTTTGTGCTTGAATAAAATAAATACATTCTAAATGGAAAAGGCATTAATCACCCTGAATTAGAGAACGACAAATGGTTTGCAAAAATTTTACTTTATGGTGGATATCACAGCGAAATTAAATGAGCTGAATCTAAAACTGCAAGGAAAGGGAAACCCAGCTTATGTTTTGGTAGAAGAATTGGTTTGTTTTGAAGAAAAATTAATTCTTTTTGCAGAAGATATTCAGAGCAGTAAATTACTTCATTTTCAATTTCTAAAGCAATATCGCGATAAAACCAGTGCAACTGTTGACACGAATTACTTCAGCACAGTTATAAAAAAAATTAAAGATGAATTTGCTGACAGATTTGAGCAATTCAAAACCAACAAAAAAACTCTAGCATTCATAGTAAATCCTCTCAACACAAATAGTAACGAAATCCACATTGAGCCATTTGGAATTGATACTGGATCTCTAGAAATGCAATTGATCGATTTAAAAAATAAAGCTTTGTGGAGTGGAAAATTTGCAGAGTTGAAAAGCAAGTTGGAAGAGTTGGAGGTCCAGAAATGTATGTACGTAACGCAACAAAAGTGGACAGCTTTAAAAGAAATGCCGCGAGTTGAGGCACTTATATTTGACGCATGGAATAGTCTTCCAGATTGCTACAGTGAGGTGAAGAAGTTGGCATTTGGAGTGCTGACTATCTTCGGATCAACAAGCGTTCTCTTGCATGAATATAATTAAAAGTAAAGTAAGAAGCCAACTAACAGATGAAAATTTAGAGTCGTGTTTGAAACTTAAACAAGTTATGAGCCAAATTTATCCAAACTTTCTAAAACCATGCAAAGCCAACGCTCCCATTGAATTTGTTTGCTCAAATGTATGTTATTGTTTTTTTTATTTGAAGTACAAGTTACATTGTTTAGTAAAGTTTAAATTTTCTACTTGAATAACCATGCAAAGCCATCGCTCCCATTGAATTTGTTTGCTCAATTGTTTGTTATTGAAGTTAGTGTTGTCAGTAAATGTTTAATTGTTTTAATTTTTTACTTAAATAATAAGTAATTATCTAATAATGCCCTATATATATTATCTAATTTGTTGTGAAAAACACTACTTATATATGAATAAATAGATATTTTTTCTTATGAATAAATAGATATTTTTTCTTATGAATAAATAGATTAGTTTTTTTTATCAAAAAACTTTATTTATGCGAGTACTATTTATTGTTGGCAAAAAATTTTGTGGCTCTTTAAATACTTTGAAATTTTGAAAATTGTAATTTTTGACTCTTCCGACTCAAAAGGTTGCCAACCCCTGCCCTAGACCTATCTAATAATATCTTCATCCTTGTCACTATTGATGGTTAGGCACTTCTGAACAAAATAGAAGCTTCCTTCAATTGCCTAGTCCCGTATCAGTATTTCCGCAGATAGTATCTGTTCTTCGTCAATAAAAAATATATCGTGTTGATCGTTCATTCCCTCATCAATAAATTAAAATAGGAAGGTGAAGGTATCTATTTATCAGAATAGATAGACATAATCTAATTGTCCGAATCTTAGTTATAACCAGATGACTCAACAAATTCTTTTGCGAAGTTTTCTCTTGTTTTATTTCTTTGTGGTGTGGTTTTCTTCGTCCTTAAATGCAGATTTGATCCGCAATTTAATTCGTTTTCTTTTCACATTGGTCAGGATTATCAACACCATTACTTCTACAGAGTTTCCACGTAATTTTACTAAGAGATTCGTCCATTTTTCTCTAACAACCATATGATAGCAGCCAGCAGCCAGCAGCCAGCAGCCAGCAGCCAGCAGCCAGCAGCCAGCAGCCAGCAGCCAGCAGCCAGCAGCCAGCAGCCAGCAGCCAGCAGCCAGCAGCCAGCAGCCAGCAGCCAGCAGCCAGCAGCCAGCAGCCAGCAGCCAGCAGCCAGCAGCCAGCAGCCAGCAGCCAGCAGCCAGCAGCCAGCAGCCAGCAGCCAGCAGCCAGCAGCCAGCAGCCAGCAGCCAGCAGCCAGCAGCCAGCAGCCAGCAGCCAGCAGCCAGCAGCCAGCAGCCAGCAGCCAGCAGCCAGCAGCCAGCAGCCAGCAGCCAGCAGCCAGCAGCCAGCAGCCAGCAGCCAGCAGCCAGCAGCCAGCAGCCAGCAGCCAGCAGCCAGCAGCCAGCAGCCAGCAGCCAGCAGCCAGCAGCCAGCAGCCAGCAGCCAGCAGCCAGCTGCTGTACTTAAGTGCAGAAGAATTTACAAGTAGACCAGAAAGATGTATAAATACATTTCAATTTATTTTTGAGAAGAGTACTTTTGAGAAATAAAATTTAAACAAGAAACTTTAATGGGAATATGTACGTAAACAATCGTCAATTGAGCTAACGGTGATGGTCTCCAATGGCAGGGATGCTCTGGTTTTACAAACGTTGGTCGCACAAACATGCAAAGAACAGCATGGTAGTGTACGCTGATGTGATGTCCGATGTATATGTTTAAAATGTTGAAGCTGTCATGTATTTTTTGAAAAAGGATAAGAAGAGTAAAAGAAAACTAATGGAAATACAGGAACAGTCAGTTGGAAACTGGAGAACCACAAAGGTAAATAAAATGTAAAAGAAAGTCAAAAGGTTTTGAACACTCTTTAATCATTGAAGAAGCAGCCCAGGACACTATGAAAAAGAAACAAAAGTTCAAAATATTAACACTACTCTTGAAATTTCATTAAATGAAAGCTCATTAGGGGAGTCTGCTATGAAGAAGAAAAAGAAGAATCAAGCAGAGAAAGAAGGGGTGGAAGAAACTTCTTTTAATCAGTCTGTCAATGTAGCGTCTCCTATGATCATGGATGAAAAGGCAATAAAAGACTAATGAAGATTAATTAAGTTAAACAATGAATAAAAAATATTTAAAAATAATTGAATTTTTATTATTTCTGGAAGCCTTTTTAATTATTAATTCCCAGGTGTAAAAATTAAAAATTTAATTCCAAATATTGTTTTATTTCAAAAAACGCTAAAGTTTCATAATTTTTATCAGTAAACTAACATATCTGTCATAGCGAAAGATATTTCCAGGGATGCAGAAAATTCCTCCACAGGTTCAGAAGATGCAGAAATAGTCAAATATTTCTGTCCCAGCTTTGCTCTTATTGGAAACATTTCTTCAATATCTTTACAAAGTGTTAGTACATCCCTTTCTTCAGCAATAAAAGGTTGATAAAAATATTTCTATATTTCAACGTAAATGTACTCCAAGCATCATAGCTACACAATATAAACAGAAGATGTTATCAATCATTTTGCTGTTAAGAGATCAGGAATATAATTTTTTTCATATATATATATATATATATATATATATATATTATATATAATAATATATATATATATATATATATATATATATATATACTATTCTTCTTAAGAGAAAACAATAAATTATATAATATAATATATATAATAATAATAACATCTTTTTTTGTATTTTAAAATTGTTTGTAAATTTAAAGATTTATTTATTCCCTTTTATGAAATATATATTTATACCAGCAACGTATGTATGTATGTACTCAGCAACAGTATATAACAATATGTATAGCCAGCCAATAACCAGCCAGTAGCCCAGCCAGCCAGCAGCAATAGTAGCCAACAATAGCCTGCTGCTATAGCCGCCTGCTATTCCAACAGCATGTAGTAGCCAGCTAACTGTAGCCAGCCAGCGCTGCTGCATAGCCATGCCAGCAGCCAGCAGCCTTTAGCCCTTTGCTGCTCCCAGCTGTTGTATGTAGCCATATATATAGCCATAGCCAACAACCAGCAGCAGCCAGCCAATATCGCCTTTTAGCAACAGCCTTCATATCAACTATCTTCTTCTTATATATATATGCTATATAACCCAATATAGCAGCCAGCATAGCCAATAACTGTATGCCAGCATAGCCAGCAGCAATAGCCAGTAGCGTATATATATTTGCTGCTAGCTCTTCCCATATGCTAACTTCAATAATATGTATTTAGCCAGCATGTATGTCTGCAATAACTCTTTCTTAACTTAGCCAACCAGCAATAATAACCAACCTTACCAACCTTAGCACTGCTCGCTGCTAACAACAGTAACAGTAATAATATATATACCAACGCTGTATATATATCAACAACATAATATATATGCCATTTATGCTGTATATATGTATATATGGCAAAGATTTATACAGCCAACCAACAATGTAATATATATATATATATAGCAGTAGTAATAACCAATAACCGCTATATATATATATGTTCGCTGTTTATAACATGTATGTATGGCAATAGCCAGCCAGTATATATATGCTGCCAACTGCTGCTGCTCAGCCAACAGCAGCCGCTGCTGCAGCCAGCCCTTGCTCGCTCTTCGCCTAACGCCCTTTGCCTTGCTAGCGCTGCCATGTAACCACTTGCTTAGCCTTATGTATAACCATATATACTGCTCATATATATATATATATATATATATATATATATATATATGATATATATATTAAGGTGGGCTGAAATTTTTTTAAAAAAAAAAGGCAGGTGTCTAGTACCCACAGCTTCCAATGTAAATAACACATTTACTTATGACAAAAAACAGTGGTAGTCAGGCATTTATAGTCGTCCCACTTGACCTTAAGTTCAAAAGGTTAAAAAATCTAGTATTTTATCGGATTAATGGTACAAAAATGTCCATAACTTTTTACTATTCATGCTAAAAACATGATCTTTATATCAAATAATGCAGAATTTAATTTTAAACAAATGTGGTCTTGCCTCCCAAAGCAACATACAAGCCTCTTGCGGCGCAAAACATACCTTCGAGGACTATAACAGCCTTGTAGCTTAGGCCACGGGTCATTGCTTCAAGCTAGTGTTCACACTGAGCTCAAAAGTCTTGGTAACTGCAGTTCAACCTGCCAGCTCCTACCATACAATATATGAAGCACAATTAAGCCAGGATTCGAACCCACAAATTTCACGCAACATGAAAACCCTTATAGCCCCTTACTTGCAGGAATTCTGATTCTTTTCTTATCATTCTCGTTTCTACAGTAATCCAACCATCGCTATTATCGGTAAGATCTCCCCAACCGTTCTCACGTCTGCCTTACCAGTGCAAACATCTCTTCTTTTTTTCCTGTGGACCCAACGCACCTCCTTCTGCCACTCAAATTCAACCTTCTTCTGTTTCCTCACTCCTTCCCTAGTAACTTTCAAGGTATTTGTGTCAACCTTAAACGTTGGGGTCATCAAGCTCGCAATTGTCTTAAACCTGCGCTTATAATTTAAACTCCGGATGCCCGTCGTAAAAGCGCATGGCGTGAAACTTCTTCATCATCTGCGTCCAGCCTCCCTACGCGTTCTGATTCTCTCACCAACTTATCCTATCTCATCGATACCGGATCTTCCTTCTCTGTTTTACCCCGTTCTTTCTTGCAGAAGAACCGTGCTGCAGAACCTCTGGGTGCCCTGCAAGCCGCAAACGGTTCCATCAACTACCTACGGCTTTAAATGACTTCACCTTACCCTTCTTCTCGTTGTGATTTCTTCTGGAATTTCATCATCGCTGATGTAACTCTTTTCCATAATCGAGCCGACTTTCTTTCACTTTAGCAACATCTTGAGTGTCCTTTCACCATAACAGAATCATCGATTTCGAAACTCAATTCTTTTTCCTGCATCCGTGCTGTTTCTTCTATCAGTGGTATTCATCTTCCCTCTGGCAATAACCCTTTTGAGTCCCTTCTTCATTCAGAATTTTCGATCTTTTTTTCCATCTCTACCTTTTCTGAAGTTAACATGATGTGCTTCACCACATTGAGGCGAAGGTCAAACCTCCCTTTGCCTTAATGCAGGACGTCTTGCTCGACAAACTCTCAAGCTGCCAAGCGGAGTTTTAGCACCCTTCTTCAACAAAAAGGTATTATTCGTCCTTCTAATTCCGATTACGCTTCCTCTCTTCACCTCGTACTCAAGAACAACGGTGACTATCGTCCCACAGGCGATTATAGAAATCTGAACGATATCACACGTCGGATAGATACTCTATTCCTCACCAGAGATTACCGGTAATCTATCCAGGATGCACCATTTTTCGAAAATTGATTTGGTAAAAGCTTTTTACCAAATCCCAGTCCACCCTGCTGACGTTCACAAAACTGCTGTCATAACTCCTTTCGACCTTTTTAAGTTCTTCGTACTCGCACAGCGCTTCGGAATGCTTCACAGTTATTTCAACGCTTCATTGACTCAGAACTCCATAGATTGCCCTTCGTCTTCGCATACCGCGATGATTCACTTATCGCCAGCTCACTCCCCAGATGAACACCTTTCTCACATTTGCGCCAAGAGTCTTCGCAAGGTTAGTTGAATTCGGCATACGTGTGAATTCTCTCAAATGTATGTTCGAATTGTCTCTTCGCTAACCTTCCTCGGCCATACTATTTCTTCCGAGGGTGTCCGTCCCCTCGATGACCGTGTTTCTGCCATCCGTTCCACAACGTCAACTTCGTAGATTTCTCGGCATGGTGAATTTTTATCATCGCTTCATCCCTTCGGCAGCTGAGTTCTTCGCCCCCTCAACTCGCATTTAAAGCCTTCTAGAAGGAATCATCAGCATCTCTGTCTCCGTCAACTGGACTTGAGTTCGTCGGCTTTTACTGCTATCAAAGAAGCTCTGGCTTCCTCGGTTCTTCTTGTTTTGTCCTCCACCACTGCGCCGACCCGGATCCACACTGATGCCTCGGACTTCGCAGTGGGTGCTGTTTTGCAACAGTTTTTGGAGGATGAATGGCATCTCGTACAATCTTTTCTAAAAAAAAAAGTTCAACTGCAGACGTTAAGTGACATTGCATTTGGAAGAATTGCTTGTCATTTACCTCACATCAAGCTTTTTCGTCACATCATCGAAGGACGAGACTTTTCACGTCCCTCACAGACCAACAACCCATAACCCACGCTATCAATGCTTCCACAGTTAAGCAGTCACCTCGTGAGGCACGTCTGCCTTAATTCTTAGCTCAGTTCACCACCGATATTCGTTATGTTAAGGGTGCCGAAATCATCCCTTGCTGATGCTCTTTCCCGTATCAGTGCTATTTCTCCTCTTCCTTCAATCAACTACGAGATGTGCCGCTTTCAATAGCTGGAAGAATATACATTCCCAGTTCACTCTACTTTTGACATTCAGTGTGGAAGTTTTCGGTTTTCTTCCATTTCTATGTGATATGTCATCAGATTGCCCCAGCCCTGTTCAA